>WOXC01007160.1:0-94583 GCA_011680675.1 Gymnobelideus leadbeateri | reverse complement strand
AAGTCAAGGAAGTCAGTGAGGAATGTAGATGTGTAGGTGGGGATGAGTCTGACCACTTCAGATTTCTGCCTCTATACCCCTGGGCTATAAGTAGGCTTTTGTTAGGTGAGGTGAGGTGGGGCTAGTTGGGTCCCCTCCCTCTCTTCTCTTCAGATTCCTGGCTGTCTCAGTTACACCCTTTCTTGGAGATTCTCAAGCCTGAGGCTATTTCCATTAACTTGGGATTTCAGTCTTGGTGGGAGACTTATCTTTGGGTTTTCTGCTTCATGAAGGAGGGATGGGAGGATCGGAGCAGCTAGAATTTACTTTGCCATTCCAGCCCCTGTATCATACAGGCAGGCAGTTTCTAAACTTCCAGGCTGGGGGCTGAATGCAGCATGAGAAGCCACTCTCTCCACTGGGGGCCCGACTCTCCTACCTGGCTCCAATGATCCGTTCCCTCTGACAGATGACTGCGATTCGTCCTTGGTAAGTCTGCAGGCTGGGGCTTTTTCTCTCTCTGGTGTAGTCTGCTTGCCTGCTCTTAGGTCTGAGCCAACCCCACCCCCCCACCTGTGCAGACCCCACGCGCTCTGCGCTCGACCTGTGCGGGCACTCTGGGCAACCTCCTGGGCTGGATTCTGCCACACTCTGTCTTCCACTGGGCTTCGTCACTCCGGAATCTGCTCAGATTTACCCTTTTGGACTTAGTGACAGAGGAGCTCAGCGAGGTTACTGCTTCCTTTCCGCCATCTTGGCTCCGCCTACCTCTCCAGTTTTCTTATACCTGTTACCCCACCATGTACTCTGAAATCCACTGCCACTGGCCTTCTTTCTGTTCCTTGAATAAGACAGCACAGCTCTTGGCTCTGGACATTTTCACTGGCCGTCCTGCACGACTGGCAGGCTGTCCCTCCTCATTTATGTCTCCTGGCTTCCCTGAGTTCCTTAAAGTCTCAACTAAAATCCCATGTTCTATCAGAAATCTCTCCCAATTCCTCTTAATTCTAGTGCTTTCCCTCTGTTGATAATTTTTTGTATTTAACTGTTTGCATGTTGTCTCGTCTATCAGTCTGTGAGCTCCTTGAAAGCAAGGAACTGTCTTGCCTTTCTTTGTATCCCCAGTTTAGCACAGTGCCTGGTACATAGTAGGCACTTAATAAATGTTTAGGGACTGACTGACTGACCGACTGAAGTGATTGAAGCTGAATTTGAACACAGGTCTTCCTGAATTTAGGCTCCCTGTTCTATCCACTGTGCCACCAAGCTCCTACTGAAGTACTGGAAAGTACAAGAAACATTTTGCAAGACTGAGTCCAGTTCCAAAAAGATCTCAAAAGGCTATAAACATGAACTGAACAGAATAAAATGAAATTTAATAGAAAGAAACGAAAGGTTCTACCCATGGGTTCAAAAAAAACCCATTTTTACAAATATAGTATAGGATAAAATATAGTATGACTAGATCACTGTTTTTGTTAAAAAGCTCTAAGGGTGTCAGTGGATTGAAAACTCAATTTGAATCAACAGTGTGACATAGCAGCCTGTAACTTTAATAGGTAAGGCTTGGCTACAACTGAGTAAAGTGAATAATGAATCTCCCTGATGTGTTTATATTATTTGAAATCTCACTGCGTATTTCCATTGGGCTGGAACCAATGACCTTATTTTACATAATTTAAACTCTGTATCATGTAAATTCAAATACATATGACCATTTTGGGGGAATCCTTTGTTCACAGTAATTGGGACCTGGTTCATATTCCATTATTTAAACATTTGATTTTAAAACTTTGAATTCCAGATTCTTTCCTTTCCTCCCTCATCACCCGCCCTTACTGGGAAGATAAGCAATTCCATATAGGTTGTACATGATATATTCTGTTATTTAAGCAATACCCTGTCTACTCATCAAAAAAAATTGCTGATAGTACAATCTAGGTATACAATTTTCTTCCAAAGTATGAATTCTTCCCTGGATAACATCTATATCTTAAAATTTTCTCTGACCTTGGTTTCTTCCCTTTCATCAAACTGTCCACTGGACAAATCTCCCAAATTCCAGGAGTCAGCTATGACCAGAAGATAGTCCACTGGTATGGTTGTGGGCTACATATGGCTCACTGGGACCACCCAAGTGCACACCCTGAGCAGTCCTGAGTTACCTCTGGACCCTTCTCAGAGTGACCAGGGGAACTTTCCAGCAGGTGAGACCGCTGATAAGGGGCCTTTGAAGGGGAAATTTCCTTCTCAGTCACCAGTACGACTTAAGTATCCCTGGTCAATATCTGTGGCATCCGATGACCTTTAGAGTCACTATATTTTTACAGCCCCTGGTACGTAATGACTCCTAGTTTCCAAGAAAAAAGTAATGAAGAACAATACTGTCAAGAGGAACCAATACTGAACCAATTAAAAAAAAACAACCTAAGTAATATTTTAATAAAATATTGAATGCTGATGCTTGAGGAAAAACATATTTAAAAAAGAAGGTGAAGCAAGTGATAGCAATTTTATGGAGATGTTGGAGGGGACTTTGGTTGCTTTTAAAAATTATTTTTTAAATTCTGAACTTAAACACCACAAAAAAAGAAAGATAGTATTTCTATACCTATAACAGAACACAAAAAGAACACTCTATGAAACCATGAATCTCCACTTTACATTCCTTGCTTAACATATATGTATCACTCATATATAATAAATTCTACAAATTGGTTTTGCAACTGTCTTACTTATCTGCATTTCTTTCTGTTCTCATCTGTGTAGGTTTAAAATATATATGTGTGTATGTATATATATACATATGTGTATATATACATGTCATATATTGTGTATATGTGTATGTGTATATATATCAATGATCCTCTTTTTTTTTTGTTATCACTACTACTAATCCTCCCTCCTACCTTGAGGGCACTTTTAAGAAATTTAAGACCCAGTTTACTGAAGTCTAATTTAAAGACTTTCTTTTTTCCTTGTATAAGAGTGTCAATAGCATTACTTGTATACTAATCAGTCTGCTTAGGGTTACTTTGGAGTGTCATAAATGAAATAAATAGGGACACATGAATAAGAAACTTTTTTTCATGTAATTGAGCAAAAACTATTAGAGGAAATAGGGAGTGGGGTTAAAGAAGATGTGTGTGAGAGAAGGCAATACCTAAAGGAGGAATTAACTGTGTCTAGAGTGAAAAAAAGAAAAGAAAAAGAATATGGGAATACTTTGATGGAATAAGTCATTTTGACTATTAGAAATACCCAAATTAACTATAAAGGACATATGAAGAAAAATACTATTTGCATTCAGAGAAAGAACTGATTAATAGAAGCATGTACAGAATAATTTTACATTTATATACCTATTTGTCTAATGGTGGCCATCTCTAAGGTGGTGGGGAGAGGGGGAGAGGAAAGAAAAAAGAAGAAATTTACATAACTATTATATATTTAAAAGGAATAGTAAGTTGCACATAACAGATTTGTAGTTTCATGTACAATCATCTTTTTTATTGTACTATGTTATGGAAATGCTTGTTTTATTCCAAAAATAAAAAAAAATAAATTTAAAAGAAAACTTCATTAAAAAAAAAAAGAATGTAAGAACTTTGAGGGCAGGGATTGTCTTTTGCTTGCATTTATATTGTCAGTGCTTAGCATAGTATCTGGCAGAAAGTAAGGCTTAATTAATAAATCTTGACTTGACTTTTGGTCAGATGGGCAACCCCCTCCTTCAACACCCAGCAGACGATTTCATTTGAAAAGAATGCATACTTTTTTTTAGTCCTTCCCCCGTTTCCCCACTCCTAAGGTAATGCATCAGTACTCACCAGATAGCAAACATTCAATAAATACCCTCTTAGACTCAATAGCTTTTCCTTATCACTGTACCTCTGTCATGACAAGGATAAATGATCTACTCCCGTTAACATTTTTTTTGAGGATTTAAGTGACCAGACCTAATGACTGGTGCCTCTGGAGGAAACCTTAATAAGGACCCCCCACAGGGTTAAGAAAAATGCCTTACACATAGTAGGTGCTTAATAAATATTTACTGAATTCCAGTGAGTGGGAATTTTCCTAAAGATACTTGTCCATTGGGAACTAAAACCAACAACTGAACTTAATCCAGGCTTTCAATCATTCTTCCTCAGGGTGGGTTTGGCCTATCCACCTATATACTAACAATGCTATATATACCATTACCCACCACTTGCTTCAGACACATGTGGGGTTTCTAAGGGAACCAAAGTAGGGTGACTGTTTCAAATTCCCCCTTTTAAAAAAACATAGTATTTTGAAACACCACTTATTGTACTGCAAAATTAGAAGCAGTCACAATTCCCAAACTGTGACCAAATCCTAGTGTCTATGGGTGACAGTGAGTACATCTGCCTCTGTATGTCCAAAGAAATCAAGTCGTTTTTTTTTTTCTTTAAAAAAAGGAAAAGAAAAAATCTGTTAAGGTAATAAAGGCACATTTTCTACATGTTCACCATCTGAGTGGAATTTGATTTCAAGGTGATCTGAAAGCCGGGTCTGTCTGGAAACACTAGGGCAAGCTTTGAAGTCAAAGTCTCCGTTTCAACAGTTAAACAGTTTCAGATGTGACAATGTAGTTTTATGGGCTTAATAATACCTACATATGTGCAGTTGAGGTCCACAGAGGGTAGATTACAACAATAATGAAAGATGGTTTCCATTCTAAAAGGGGCCTACTTTTCAAATGTTATTCTGAACTTCTGATTTTAAAACGAAAGGCTTAAAGGGCTATGAAAACCCAGGCATTCTTCCTGGAGGGGTGGGGGAGGGAAAAGGGGTTGGGATACAGAGTTCCTGGGTAGAAACTTCTAAGTCTTTTGGTATGTTTCTTTTAAAATTACACCAAAAGGCCATGTTTTTAAAGAGGCTTCACTACATTTTTTTTCCCCGTTCTACTTATTTGGATGCTTGCTTAAATCAGAGTTGGGTTTTTTTTTCCTGCATGAATCAAAGAACAGATGCTAAATTTAAAAGTTAAGAAACTTTGGGATCAATTGATCTTCTCTCAAAAACATATATTCCCCATTCTGTGAATGTTAAGTTCTATCATTTTCCACGAGGTAATCGGGGAGCATAATAGTAGAGGAGAAAAAAAAATCAGCTCGCCTTTTCCCTCCGTCTAGTCTCCATTTCCCCTCTTTGCCCACAACTGACCCTTTACTCTCATCTCCATTAGATCTACTGAATGGAGTCATTTAGCAACCAAGGATGGGAAATACATCATCACCATCATCCCTGTCGCCATCATCATGACCTCATCATAATTATAGAGCTCCCATTTCTACAGCACTTTATGGTTTGCAAAATGCTTTTTTCACAATCCCAGAAAATTAGGAGTATATTATTTTGCTCAGATTATGCCCAGACATAATCCTTACAGAACACTTTCATAAATATCTTTTCATTTGATGCTCACAAAAGCAACATAAGGTAGGCAGGACAGGTATGAAATACTCAGACACTCACATTCATCTGGGATCCTAAAGATTTGGATGTTAACTCCTACAAGGGTTTTTGCCACCAATCCATACCTACCCATCTTGTGCCACCCTAGTGAATTTGTTCTCCTCTAAATTTGCCATAGAGTAGCTAGGTGGCACAATGGATAGAGTGCTAGGCCTGGAGTCAGGAAGACTCATCTTCCTTAGTTCAAATCTGTCTTCAGACACTAGCTGTGTGATCCTGGGCAAGTCATTTACCCCTATTTTGTCTCAGTTTCCCCATCTGTAAGATGATATGGCAAACCACTCCAGTGTCTGTGCCAAGAAAACCCCAATGGTAGGGGAGGCTAGGTGGCGCAGTGAGTAGAGCGTCAGCCCTGGAGTCAGAAGGACCTGAGTTTGGATCCGACCTCAGACACTTAACTCACACACAAACAAAAAGAAAACCCCAATGGAGGAAACAAAGAGTCAATCATGACTGAAATGACTCAACAATGACAAATTTGTCACTGTTGCCTGTGCCTTCATATTATAGCTTCATATTATAGTCCAACCTCATCACTTTACAGATAAGGAAACTGGGGCCCAGGGAAGTTGTCACTAGCCCAGGGTCACACAGGCAGTGAGTATCAGGTGGGAGTTAAACCTAATCTTTCTATCAATTCAGTACAAGAGGTTCCTCCTACCCAACATGCTAGGGGCCTTCCTTGACTTCTCTTGACACCACAAGACCTATGGACCATAGAGGCCATCCAGTGGTTTTCCCTTGCTTGGTGATGACTTCTTTTATAGAGGTATTACCAATGAGGAGACTGAGGCTCAGAGAAGTGACTTGCCCAAGTTTACACAGCCACCAAGTGACTAAGCTGGGACTAGGGCTTGAATCTGGATGTTCCCATTCCCAATCTAATGCTGTATGAATTACACTCTAATGCATAAAGTAAATGGCATGCTGGGAACATGGAGGCATATACACATTTATATATGCACATGTTTGATTCATAGAAATTTGTTTATTAATTCAACAAGGATTTGCTGAACAACTACTGTGTACTCATCAATATGCCAGAAACTAGTTCACTGGGTTTGTGAAAACCAAGCTAAGCTTATGGGTTTGATTTCCCTGCATGTCAGACAGCTTTTTTTTGTCTTATAACCACTAACTACCACGAAATCTCAGGAAGCCATCTAGAAAATTTGTGCCACTGAAGATACCAGGGGGGGAAGAGAGAAATTTGAGGTAGATCCTTATACCTGGAAAAACTGTTCAAAGCATATGCCTTAACAGTACTCTGTGTATATGAGGAAGATTCATAGTCAATACTAGAAGCCAACCTGGAACATAACAGGTACTTAATAAATGCTTATTGATTAACTGACTGACCAGGGAGTTTCATATACCAGTGACATCAAAGGACCATTTTTCATCCCTATCCCTAAATAACTCCCTTGACTCCAACAAAGGATTGTTGTAAAAGTCAAAGGAGATCACAGGATCCTAGATCTAGAATTGAAAGTGACCTCAGAGGCTACATATTTCAATGCCCTAATTTTACAGATGAAGAAATTGATATACAGGGAGGTGAGTAACTAGGCCAAGGTCATGGAACTAAGAAGTGTGAGAGTAGGTTTGTGTTAGCAAACATTTAACAATCATTTTCTTGGTGGGGAAAGGGTAGAATGTTACTATTAAGCTTAATATGAATCATTAACATTTTCTCCATTACTTTCGTAAGCCTAGAAATCAACAAAACAATAAAACGAGTCTTGATTTATAGCTTTGAGAATTTCTGAAGTGCCCACACTGAAAATTTAACAAGCAGATCTAGTTCCAGCTGATACCAGAATACCTCTTGTATCAGAAATAAGATTTGAACCCATTTCCTCTGAATATAGAATGAGTATGATTTTCACTATGCCAGTAATGGGAAAATCATTTGAAACTGGAAACCAAACCAAACCAACACCTGAATGTTGTGAAATTACAACGATCAAGTTTAGCCTGAAAGAGTAGCAATGAAAATGCATCAGTCCTCCTCCTTTTCAGAGCTGAGGGATTATGGGTGTGGGACACTGCATTTAACAATGGCCTCAGCTGATGAGCTTGCTAGCTTTGCTTAACTGTTTCTCCCTCCCCTTTGAAATATTATTTTTAAATAAGAGATGACTTTTTGAATGGTGTAGAAGGGAAGTAAGCATCGAAAAATGAATAAAATAGAAAAACAGAAGCTTTTAATTCTAAACCTTTAAAGATTTAACCCAATTTTCTAAAAACCTCACAATTTCTATTAGTTCTTCCTCCAATTCATCTAGTCAGTCTTTTAGGAAGATTATAGTATTAAGAGCTGAAAGTGACTTCAGAGATCATATGTTCCATTCCCTCATTTTACAAATGGTGCCATCAAAGCCCAGAAATATGATCCCACTTGCTAGAAGTCATAAAACTAGGAAGCAAAATTTGAATCTGGGTCCTCTGATTCTAAATATGGAGATCTTTTGTTTCATACCAGTCTGTGTTTAAATGGACAATTTGTCATCTGATAGGCAAGGTGATGCTAAAAGGAAATTCTGTTATTTTCTAAATAAATTCTTATAAAGCGACACATACTGCTGCTATCAACCATATTCCAAGACCACTTAAAAGTTGAAGGGACAAATTTTTCTTTGTACTTTTAAGTACACACAAAATAAAATTTACAGCCTACTTTAAAATCAAAGGAAGAACAATGGCTCATTAGAACCATAAGACCCACTAAAATTATTTCTATATTTGAAAAAAAAATCTAACTTCAAATCTTTTAGTTTTGGAGTTGACTTAATTGAGTTGCATTGTTTAAAATGAACACCCACAATTGCTCTATCTTTGTTCCCCAGTACAAGGGGAAAAGTCATTGGTACACTTTTTTGCTTTCTTGCCTGGGTGTTGAAACCTCATGTTTCCTATTTCAAAGGAAGATTAATTCCAATGCTGGAAAAGGATCCTACTACATTTTACATTTTTAAATTTAGAAGGCACCATATATTAAAGAGCAATGTGAATGTACTTAAGAAAGATAAACAAACTGAAAATGTTGAACTGGTTATATTTGATTACAGCATTAGGACCCTGAGGATTAAGCTTTTTTGAAAAAACAGTAATAAAACTTTTTTTTAAAGCAACCTACATAGGTTTATGTGGAAACATACCTTGCACACTACAATTTAATAACCTTTAAACCCAGCTCTGTTGTTGTTGGCTAGAAGCTACACGAGATCAAACGGGGAATGAAATCCAGCAGACTAAGCCAAAAACGTCTGCAGTAAGCCTCAACTTCAAGTCATGGTATTTTCTTTATGCTTTGATATCTGGCAACAAGGACTTAGATGAATTTTAAAGGGCCAGAGGACTATAAGTAATTCATGCAAACACGAACCCAAATCCCCCAATAAATTAAAAGAATTTGGTCAGGACCTCACATGATAAAGATTAAACACACATACACACAGAGAGATACATAACAGACATATATTATAAAAGAACTTACACACATCTCTATTGTACAATAAATTGTCTTGTATCAGAGATGGCAATAGTCCTAAAACAGTAAAATGGTTTGAAAAAATTCCAGTTTGAACAGGAAGAACTGTGAATGACAGAAAAGTGCTTACAGCATTTCTCACACAGTGGTTTTGACCATCATAAAGTTAGGGACATAAGGAAAACCCTAGTGTTTCTTAAAATAAAGATGAAGCTCAGTTTTACATTTTAAAACTTGAAAGTTGGAAAAGAACTCTGCTTAACTCCTATGGTTCAAATGATTCTGGAGTAGTTTGCCATTTCTACATACTTAGGAGGTAGATACATGTAGTCTGTATTTAGGTTAAGAGGGGGCAGAATTACATAATGGACTGAGGGCTGAAATTGATGTCACAATGACTGGGGATAAATCCTAACCTGGGATAATTACTTGTTGCATGATCATGGACAAGTTGTTTCACTTTTCTTTGTCAAAGTAACTTTCTGCAACTCTAAGTTATAGATACTTTGATAGAGAAACTTCCCACACCAACAAAATAAAAGGTTCTTGGCATTGATACATAGGTATAGATGAAGTTATGGGTATGGGTATAGTTATAGATATGAATACAATTATAGCCATAGGTATAGTAAGTGTGGATATAGGTATAATTATAGGTGTAGGTATGAGTATAGGTATAGTTATATATATAGGTAGAAGTATGGGTATTGGGTACAGGTATAGACATAAGTATAGGTATGTATAGGTATAAGTATAGGTATGAGTATAGGTATAAATATAGTAATAAGTATAGGTACAGATATAAGCATAGTGATAGGTATTATAGGAATAGGTGTAAGTATAGTCATAGGTATACCCACGGGTATAGATATAAGTATAGTTATAGGTATTATAGGTATAGGTATAATCATAAGTATAGTTATGAGTATGAGTATAGATGTAATTTTAGGTCTAGTTATAGGCATAGAAATGGGCATGATAGGCATAGTTACAGGTATGGGTATGATATAATAGGTAGGTATAGTTCTAAGTCTAGATAGGAGTATAGATAGAGGTATGGGGGCAGCTAGGTGGCACAGTGAGTAAAGCACCAGCGCTGGAATCAGGAGGACCTAAGTTCAAATCCAGCCCCAGACACTTAACACTTACTAGCTGTGTGACGTTGGGCAAGTCACTTAACCCCAATTGCCCTTTCTTCCTCCCCTTCAAAAAAAAACAAAAGAAAAAAGTAGATAGAGGTATGGGTATGGCTAGAGATATAAGTCTAGATATAGTTATGGGTAAAGGTATATGCAAATATACATACTTGTCTGGGTCTGTGATTTCATGAATATAAGGAACTCCCAGTGATATGTGTGTGCATACACATACTGACACATATGTACACACATCATCATAAGTACATTCATGCATATATACAGCATGATTTTTTCTAAGAGAGAGACAAAGAGGACAAGAAGGGGAGGGGAGAAGGAAAGGGGCAGCCTGGTAGCATATGGAGAGCTAGCCTGAAGCCAGGAAAAACTGAGATTTGGATCCTGCCATGTGATCCAGGGCAAGTCCCTCAAGCACTCGTGCTCTAGACAGCTCCTCAAGACTCTAAGTGGGAGAGAAGTTGCCCACCTTCACTGGTGGAGAGAGTTTCCTTATCAGGGAATTCCTATACCAGTGAAATCACAGGTATAGTCTCTACCTCTCCCCTTACATAAATAGAACAGAACCACATCACCTTAAGCTGTGATGTCATTGGATCTCCTAAGTTTATAAACCAAGTGGGCAACGAGGTTTCAGAGTCCAGCAGAGCCCAGGTATGGTTGGGGGGTGGTGGTGGTGGGAGCCCCTGCACTGTCTAAAGCATTCTCATTCTGGTAGTCCCAAGCCTGATCCTGTCATGACAGTTCCTCCCCCTACTCCTTTGTCCCCCACTGATCTGGGGGAATTCCAAGGTAGGTGATGGCCTCTCCTGCCTCCCTTTTCTTCAGCTGAAAAGGGAAAGCCAGCTCAGCACCTTCATTCTCTGCCCTGACTTTTCCTCTTAGCTCTTCTTGCTGGACCTCAGAAGAAAAAGGGATAGAAAGGAGAGAAGAAATAAAAATAGAAGCCACCTGGTGGGGGAAAAAAAGTCCCCTAGAGATAATCTCTCAGGGAGTGTTCTCATCTATGAAGTCAGGAAAATAGCATTTGCCCTCAGCTCATCTCACAGGAGTGTTGTGAGATCTAATGAGAAAATGTTTGTACAGTGCTTTGAGTTCCTCGGATGAAAGGCACTGTGTAAATACAGAGCATTATTATCTTAATTGAAGGCTGGAAGCAGCAAATATAGTTAGCAGTGTTTTGACTGGGAGCCTCTTCTTTTGTGGGAAATGCTTTGATTTATAGCTGAAAACAGTTCAGCACAACAGCTTCTGGGGATTGGATCGCCTGCCCTAACTTTACACTGCTCCCTCCTCTCCACCTCCCACCCCTCCATCCATGAGGCAGTAGCATATTCTTCACTCCAAATAGACACCTAATACAACAGTCAACGGGGGCTAGCAAGTTGGTGCTGTACAAGAAAGGGTTAAAGAAATAAAGTGGCACTCCGTATATGCCTAAATGATGCCCAAACATGATTGAGACATTACTATACCCTCTGCCTATGTTTGTTTTTATAAAACCATAGTTGGTTGTGTCTTAAAATACATTCTAGACCCTTTTTGGATAATTGAATGAAATGATTCAGGAGCTATATTTACCTTTGGCCCTAAAAATAGTTAGTTGTGTTTTTTTTTTCTCTTTTGAAATAAAAAAATGGGTCATTAAGAAAAAAAATCAGTGGAATGAAAGCAGATGGCAATGCAATCCACCGCGTGGGTTTCAGTCAGCTGGGGGATGCCAATCTCCTCCCGTAGCCTCCACATCCTGGAGCAGAAGCCCAGGAAGTCTCCAGAGTTAAGCAGGGTTAGGTTAGGTCAGCAGATGGGAGAGCTCCAAGAAAAATCTGATGCTTCTGGCATTGGTGCTGGTTCTTCAGCAGGTGGCACTCTCTCCTGAGATAAAATCTAGTGTGGTGTAAAGAAAGCCTAGCTGAGGGGAACACCAACAGTATTTGCTTCTACTCATTGACTCTTCCATGGATGGGCCCTGGCTTGCAAACACGCAGGTAAGTAGGGGTTTAATGCCCCAAGCAAAGTCAAATTCAGGTAAGGACAGTCAGTTATAATTCCTCCTCAAATTGCAATTAATAGGAAATTCTGTTCTAGAGCTGACGGGCTCCAATTTGCATACAGGTTCTGTTCCGGGTTTGTTTGGAATTCGGAATACTTTTTTTCCTCATAGAAATGGTATGATAAAGGACGACTTCATTCAATCCTTTTTAGTCATGTCTGACTCTCTGTGACCCCATTTGGGGTTTTCTTGGCAAAGATACTGGAGTGGTTTGCCATTTCCTTCTCCAGATGGGCTTACAGATAAGGAAACTGAGGCAAACAGGGTTAAGTGACTTGCCCAGGGTCACAGAGCTTGTAAGTGTCTGAAGCCAGATTTAAACTCAAGATAAGTCTTCCTTGACTCCAGGCCTGGTATTCTATCCATTGCACTATGTAGCTGACCCTGATAGACTTGTAAGGTTCCACAAAAACCTACTTGGCCCACAGTGTGGCAATTACCTTCATATATGTTTTGCTGAGGAGTTGATCATTGCCTTATGGGTTTCTTCTCTTCTTGTTCTTTCCTTTCTTTTGTTCCAATCCAACCCAAAAAGCATTTATTAAGTACTTATATGCCAGGTTCTGGGGACACCAATATACTATTAAAAAGGCTTTGTCTTCAAGGAGCTTATGATCTTCTGGGCTAACAATGGGTAAATGACAGAACATGCATGACATCATTTAAAGAGGGTGAGAACAATAGCATCTGGGGGTAAGACTTATCAACTGTTGAAAGGGAAACCTGAAGTGCTATTGACTTTTGATCTATTATTAGAGAGACAGCATAGTAGAAAGAATAATTGATGGAGAGGTTCAATTGAGCCAGGTTCAAATATTGCCTCTGATACTTACTAGGTATGTGATTGGGAATAAAATCATTAAACCTCAATTATCCATGAAGTGAGGTTAATAAAAACTTGCAGTCCCTACCTTATAGGGTTATTGTTCCAAAGTGGTTATAAAAACGTGAGTTGTTATATCATTTTTGTGAGGATTTAGAAGCAGCCAAATTGGCACCATGGATAGAGCACCCAGCCTCAGCACCCAGGAGTCAGGAAAGTCTGAGTTCAAATCCAGCTTCAGGATGACTAGCTGATATGACCCTAAGCAAGTCACTTAACCTCTGTCTGCCTCAATTTCCTCATATGTTAATGGGGATAACAGCACATAATTTGTTGTGCAGATCAAATGAGAGAATATTTGTAAAGTCCTTAGTTTAGTGCCTGGCATACAGAAGGCCTTTGATAAATGTTTGTTTCTTTCCCTTCCCTACCCTGAAGGGGGGAAAAGAGCTGAAGGTTGGTTCCAACCTCCACTTTACCATTTTGGGCCTTGCTTTCCTGATGGGATTTGACTAATGATAAAGTCTCTTCCTGTTCTAAATTCTATGACCCTGTTATTATTATTATTAATTCTTCCATTGATCCTTCCCCTTCCTGTTTTTCAGACATTTTATGAGTTAAATTTTTCTCAGAAATCCCGAACACCTCAAAGGAACAATTATCCAGGAAGAAGGTGGAAGGAAGATGGAAAGAAGAGAAAGCTCTGGACAAGTCTCATTAATCACAGGATTTGAGAACTGGAAAGGGAGGGGACCTCACTGGCCATTTATTACAAACTACACACAAAAGGAATTCGCCCTCTAGAGGCTGGATGAGGGATTGTTCAGCCTCTGCTTAAAGATCTGAAGGGAGGGGAAGTCTACAACCTGTCAGGTAGCCCATCCTACCCTTGGACAACTCAAACTAAATTGGCCTCTTTGTTACACCTACCCATTTTTCCTTGTTCTTCCTTCTGAAACAACAAACCAGAAAGAATGAGTCCAATGCCTTTTCCACATGACAAGTCTTTCAAATATTTGAAGGGACAAAAAAAAAACCCAACCCAGCATTTATTATGTACCAACCATGTGTACCAGCTAGGTGGTACACTGGATAGAGCTCCAGGACTAGAGTGAGGAAGATCTGAGTTCAAATCTGGCCTCAGAAACTTGCTAACTCTGTGACCTTAAGCAAGTCACTTAACTCTGTTTTCTTCAGTTTCCTCATCTGGAAAATGTGCTGGAGAAGGAAATGACAAATCGCTCCATTATCTTTGCCAAGAAAACCCCAAATGGGATCTCAAAGAGTCAGATGGGACTGAAGCTACTGAACAACAGCAAACAATAACAACAAAAACCCAATGTGCAAAGGACTGTTTTAAGCCTGGGGATAGAAAATCAGAGTTGGTCCTTGCTCTCATGGAGCTCACATTCTAACGAGGAAGACAACATCTGGATTTCAGCTGCCAGTCAGATGGAAAGGTTCCAGGGTCCTTCGGTTACAGTGGCAAGGAAAGTAGATGGCAATCCCTTCTCTTCAATGCCATTTTCACTGATAAAATCATATCTGTTTCTTATTTTGAACAATTTCACAGTTAAATAAAGGCTTTTGTGGGCTGATGTGGAAACATAACTACAATTTATAGTACCATTCTCTGGGACAATCTGAGGAAGGAATGCATTAGCACCATGAATACAAGCTCCCCTCCTGACCACTATTAGGAGAGTTTCTGGCCTCTTAGGGAAAAGAACATTTGGTGATTTGAGAATAATTTCTCCTTGTAGATGTAGGGAAAGGCCCTTCCCAGCCCCAACTGGTTTAGCTATTTATAGTATGAATGTTGATAAATTGAGTGTTCCTGACTTGGGAAGTACTTTCTATTTCTTTCCAAGGGACCATGTGAGCAGATGACCACAGTGCCAATGTCTAAGTCATCAGAGAAAGGGTTATCAAGAATATTCAGTGCAAAGCTTTCTGGAGTTGCTCAAGAAAGGAGAGCCAGATTACAAAACCATTTGGTTATCCAGTTTTCACTCAGTTTTCTACAATGGGCCTGCTTGACCTTCTAGAAACATCTGATTTGTTAAGGATAATCCCAGGCATGAGTGTCTCACAAACGAAAGTGAAGTATCTCTGTTGGCCAAGTTACAAACCAGGAGATATTGAGTTTATCTAAGGAGCCATAGTAAATTAATGTGGTAATAATTTTTAATAGATAATGTTGGATGCTAAATATTTTGAGGAGCCACCCATGATCTAGCAGAAAGAGTTCTGCTGGATAAGGAGTCAAGAACTTGGTTTCAAATCTGGACTTTGTCACTCACTTAACCTCTAGACCTTAATGTCTTCAACAGTAAACTGAGGGGGGTGGAACTAAATGGCCTTGAAGATCCCTTCCAACTCTGAATCTACGATCCTATGAATTTGCTTTGGGGTTAGGGCCTCAAATGCTATAGAAGTAATTGAAGACAATATGATGAGCCCATCCTCAGAAGGATACTCACTTTGAGTTTGCGGGATATGACCTATACTCAGAGTTCTGAGATCATTGGCAGAGTAGCATGTTTTGTGGCCAAAGGAGGAAGCTAAAATATCCATGTGGGATCAAACCCACTAATCTGGTTTTATTAGCACACACTTCAAAAAAGTGAACCATAGATCAAGGACTAGGAATGGGCACATCCCACTGCCCAGGACCACACTGGGTTGCATTGCAGCTTCTTTATATTGACTGACTGAGGGCATCCTGCCCTCCCTTGTAGAAAGAAGAGGGAGTCTGATGCTAGTTAATTGCTTTCTATCAAACACCATAAAAGGGAGTGAGGAGCCCTCATTACTCCTGCTAAGCACTAGGAAAACCTCAACAAAATCAATCAAGAAACAATGCAAAAGAGATCCCTGAACAAAGGTTCAAAATTAATCTTTCCTCTGCCCTGTTGTTCAATCTGCCCAATCCTGATGATGCAACTTCTTCTAGCCTAGCCTATGGGCTAAGAACATATGCTGGGAGAGAGCAGGAACAGATTCTTAAAAATCAGGGGAAAAGAAAGGAAGCCAGCTGTAAATTCAGAGGCTGAAAGGAAGACAGGAAAGAGATGGATCTTTTTTCAACAAACAGGATGGTGTCGATTTCCTCCCTGTAAGATTGTGAAATAAGAGAAAAGACCCATATAATTTTAGGAGAATTGTCTTCATTAGGTAGCCAGAAAAAAATACATACTGCTAATATTCATTCATTCAAACAAGAAGCAATATATTCAGCAACCATTATAAGCTAGTAAACTATCAGGGGTTTTGGGGAAAAAATACTGTTAACATTCATTAATTCAAACAAGAAACAACTTACTCAATAATTATTATGAGTTAGTCATAGTATCAGGTGCTTTGGGGAGTGAAGTGTCTGGGAAAGAGGGAAAAAAAATAAGTAGAAACCAAAGTTTCTGCTTTTAAGATGCTTCTAGTCTACAAGGCTAAAACATGAGAAATAGCCATAGGATATAAGCAAGTGGCAGTCACAAAAGTGCAGTGAGTGATTCAGGAATGCGTCAACTATGTCAATGACTATCATAAACCGCAAATTAAACACAATTAGGATTTTTGTAGGTGGTAATTGTTTAGGATTATTTGATCTGTATTACAATGGAATGCTATTAAAATTATGAACTTAAACATGCACACACAATAGAATGAAAATTGGGTTTAAAGCTAACAGAAAAGATATCATGAAAGTCAGAAAGAAAGTGATTCAGAACTACGGGAATTAGACCTGATTGTTCAACTCTTTACCTTCTTCCCTCGCCCTTCTCCTCTTCTCTTTCAGCTTGTCTTGGCTATAGTCCAAATGCAGAATCATAGCAGTGTCATTTAAAAATCAAAGGATACTTAGAGACTGTCTTATCCAGTTCCCTCATCTTACAAATGAGGAAACAGAAGCTAGGAGACATTAACTGACTAGCCCAAGGTTGGGCAGGTAGGAAGTGTAAGACGTGGGATTTGAATCCAAGTCCTTTGTTCCAAATCCAGGGCTCTTTCCCTTATACTACTGTCAATTTGGATAGCCTTTTTGGACATGGATTATTCTAATGATAAGGAAGCATGGCAGAGCCCACTTTAAAAAACAACAAAACCCCCAAATTTTCAGAGAGCTAACTATTATTATTGTTTATGAAAGCTAGAGGGTTTTTTTTAAACATCATTTATTTAATTAGGCAGAAGTCTGCCCGCTAAAATCAACTCCAATCTGTCCTATGGGCAGCTAAGTCCTGGGTTGTAGAGAGGAAGAAAGACCTGAGTTCAAATATGATCTCATTTACCAGCTGTGTGACCTTGGGCAAGTCAATCTGACTTCTTCAGTTTCCTCAACTGTTAAGTGGGAATAATAGTAGCATGTACTTCTCAAGGTTGTTGTGAGGATCCAATGAAACACTTAGCACAGTGTTTGGCATGTGGCAGGTGATTAACAGTGTTTTCCTTCCTTTGTTTTTTCCTTCCTTCCTTCCTTCCTTCCTTCCTTCCTTCCTTCCTTCCTTCCTTCCCTCCTCCCTCTCTTCCTCTGTTCCTCCCTCTCTTCCTTCTCTCCCTCTTTTTTCCTCCTTCATTCCTTCCTTCTTCCTTCCCTCCTTCCATCCTCTTCTTTCCTTCTTCATTCCTTCATTCATTTGTTCCTTCTTTCCTTCCTCTTCCTTCTTTGTTCCTTTATTCTTCCCTCCCTCCTTCCTTCCGTTTGTCCTCTCCAAACCATTAATAGAACTTTAACTAAAACTCTTTCCTTGGCCAAATTATCCCCAAACTAATCACAGTCTAACTTCTCACATCCAAAGAAAGTTTGAAGCCCTTTAAACACTATGCATAGTGTATGTATTTGCAGCTATTTTTTTTTTCAAATAGGCTAGAGAAGTTAGTCTTAGCCTATCAAAATATAATACCAAAACCAAAACATGATGACTCTAAATTCATTCAAATAAAGGGTAGATGGGACAGAACTGCTTTTTATCTCTAACATATGGGGAAATTTACTTCTTGCCTGAGCCAATTTTCTAGGAAATACATTGAAATTTCACTTGTGTTGTCTTGTTTGACTTATGGTTTTTTCTTGAAAGGAACACAGTGTTCTCTTTCAGGTTCAGATGCCATCTACAAACCTTACAGGAAAATATTTCAAAAATGGATTTATAACTGATAGGCCAAACTTGCAATCAAATCCAAATAAAATAAGTACATTTTTATTGCGCACCTACTAGGTTCAGCTTTCCTTTGGGACCAATAAAAAGCTGAAGATACACACACCCTTCAAATTCTTCAAAGAGTTCAAACTCTAAGAAATACATGGTTGTAAAGTCAAATAGTGATAAACATAAAAGAGAACATAGGCTTTAGAGTCAGAAGGGATGTAGGGATTATCTAGTCCACTTCTCCTAATTTTACATGTGAGAAAACCGAGGGAAATTATGTTGCAGGCAGGAAAGGAGTAATTGCCAAATGATGAAGGCTAGGAATTCAGGGAAGGCAAAAATCACCGTAGGCTACAGTGATCAGAGAAGCCTGACGGGAGGAGAAGAAATGAAAGGTGAACCTGGAAAAATGGTCTGGATTTGGATAAAGAGAGAGGGCAAATTCCAAAGGAAGGAAGGGTGTGAGTAACAGCACGAGGAGAAGGATATTCTAGACTGATTTGAGGGATGATAAATAGACCAGCTTGGCTGAAACAGTCAGTTCATACAGGAGAGCAGTATTAAAAATAATAATAGCTATCATTTATATAGTGCTGACTATGCACCAGGCAATGTGCTAAGTACTTTAGAATGATTAGTCTAATTGATCTTCACTGGGAGGTGGGTGCTATTATTATCCCTATTTTACAGATGAATAAATTGAGGCACACAGGATTAAGTGACTTGCCCAGGATCACACAGCTAGTAAGTGTCTGAGGCCAGATTCAACCTTTGGTCTTCCTGACTCCAGTTCGGTGCTTTATCTACTGTCATCCAGCTGCTCCAATTATTTTATTTTTATTAAGGGATAAAGCCAGGTGTGGGGGAGGGTGGGGGGAGTGGCAGTCAAATTATAGAGATCCTTGAATGCAAGGCTAAGGAGTTGGAACTGTGTCATGTGGACAATAGGGAGTCATTGATTTTTGAGCTGAAGAATGACCCAAAGCTCTGGAGCTAAAAAGGAACTTTTAAGATTATCTAGTCTAACTCCACTATTTTAAAAGATGAAAAAAGAGACGTCTGGAAGGGAAATGACTTGTCTGAGCTCATGAAATGAATAGGCATTGTTTTAGGAAGATTAATCTAGCAACACCATGTGAGATAGAAAGGACAGGTTAGTTAGTTGAGCTATCAGTCATGAAGGCTTGAATCAGGGTAGTAACAAGGGGAAGACGAAAGAAGAGATGAAGGCAAGGGACATCTCACTGTGCATATATTTATAAGATCTGCCTGTAGTCCCTACCTCACAGGGTTGGTATAAGGCTCAAAGAGCCTTAAATGAAACAAAAGGATAAATGTAATCAATAAGGAAGCATCATATAAGTACCAGCTATCATCATCATTATTGTAGGATGTAAAGATACAAGGGGCTTTAGAAATCACCTAGTCAACCAACATAATTAAATTCAACAATCATTTATTAACTACATAGTAGGGACTGGGCATTACATTAGGTGCTAGAGCACGCCTGCACAACATATTGCCTGGGGCTGCTTGCTACCCACCAAAGAATTTTGGGTGGCCTGAAAAATGTAGGGGTGCCACTGGGCATTGTCCTGTTTGTCACATGACCTGAGGCAACCAACCATCGTCAGTGTGTCTCTAGTCTAACCTATGAAGCCCAAAGAAGTTTAGCCTATTTTAATTTTGGCCCCTACCTACTGCCAAGTTGTGAAGGTCTGTGCTAGAGATTCAAAGATGAAAAACAAAACAGTTCCTGCCTGTAAGGATCTTATATTCTGTTGGCAGGAAACAACATGCATACGGATAGATACATACAAAAAAAAGATACACAACTTAAATCAAAGTAATAGAGGAAAGGCAGCTAGGTGGCTCCATGGGTAGAGTCCCAGGCCTGGAGTAAAGAAGATTTATATTCCTGAATTAAAATCCCATCTCAGACACTTACTATGGCCCTGGGCAAGTCACTTAACCCTCTTTGCCTCAGTTTCCTCATTTGCAAAATAAGCTGGAGAAGAAAATGGCAAACCACTATCTTTGCCAAGAAAACCCCAAATGGGGTCACAAAGAGTTGTACATGACTGAAAATGACTGAAAAACACAATTGGGGAGAGGGGTGACGAGCAGCCTAGGAAATCAGGAAAGACCTCAGGGTACAGGGTAGCTTTTATGCTGAGAGGTTTGAGGGGAGTTAGAGGTTTCAAGAAGAGAAGATGAGGAGACAAAACATCCCAGTAATGAGGGATGAGCCTGGGAAGCACAGAAGAGATAAGATGCAGAGTACTGTGTGCAGAGAACACCCAGTAGACCAGTTCCACTGGATTAGAGAGTTCTGGAGGGAGAGTAATGTGAAATCAGTCTGGAAAAGGGAAGTTGGAGCCCAATAGGACAGGATTTTAAATGCCTTAATTCACAGATAGAGAAGCTGAGTCCCAGGATGGGGTAGGATGCCCCAAATCATAAAACCAGTAAGTAGTAGAGTCATGATTCGAATCCAGGGTTGGGTTCCAAATGAGAACTATTTTAATTACTAATATACCTCTCCAGTGTTTCTACTTTTTAATATGTCACCTAAACCTGTAATTGAGTACTAATGGGCATGAACTGAATCCCTACCCCTGCAATTGAAATCTTAAAACTAGTTGAAGAAATTCAGGACATGATGCATTTATACTTGGTGGGTTATTTTAAATAGCCTGTCATGTGGTTATACAACTCAAAATTTGATTAAAGTAAAATCTAATTAATCCCTATGAATTGGAAATTCCATTACAATTTACATTTTCGAAGTTGGAGATTACCCAAACCAAATCAATGCATTGCTTTAAGGCATCTTGCAGATATTTGAGACTTAGGGCTAGATGGCCTAAATTACACCTTTTCAATTACAAATGGTTCAAGATATCACAGTTTAATGTCACTGATATTTTATGGAGGGACCTGGAGAGGAGAGAATATCAAGGAGGAGAAGAGGAAGGAGAAGATAAATAGGTGGGAGTAGATGAAGAAGAGAAAAAAGTAATTTTCATCTGCATTTTGCAGATGAAAAAGACAGTAGAAATATTCTTCCAAGAATGGAAACACAATAAATCAGTTTCTTTATGAAAATGCAAAGTATGTTATAGGCAGCAACAGTGGATTTCAATCACTGGGCTTGAAATCAGGAAGATTCATCTTCATGAATTCAAATCCAGCCTCAGACACTTATTGTGTGACCCTGGGCAAGTCATTTAACCTAAATTGCCCTAGTTCCTCATCTATAAAATGAGCTGGAGAAGGAAAAAGCAAATCACTCCAGTATCTTTGCTAAGAAAACCCCAAATGAGGTCACAAAGAGTTAGACATGACTGAAACAACTCAACAACAAAAAAGTATATTTTGATTTATATCAGGTACTCTGAAGAAATAGTGCTTGTGAAAAAGAAAGAAGAAACAGAGTTTAAAAGAAAAGGTAACGGGTCTCCTCACCTTCACTTCTGAGAATCCCTAACTTCCTTCAAGAAACAGCTGAGATGCTACTTCCTATACTAGGCCCTCCTAATGCTTCTAGTTATTAATGGCTTCTTCCTCCTGAAATTACTTTGCATTAGTAAAGGCAGTACTATCCACAAGTAAAACTAGAGTATCCCCAAGAGGTGAGGGTGGTCAAATGCTGCAGAGACATCCATCTTCATCAAGATGGGTGAAAGCTGAGAAAAGGCCATTAAGAGACCATTGATGACTTTGGAAACAGTCCTTTCAGTTAAGTAATAATGTTGAGAGCCAAACAAGAGATCCCTTTGACTTGTTAGATATAAATAAACTTTTCATGGAGGAGCCATTCCATCGTGGGGAGCACTTGTACTCTTTGCCTTTGAAAGTTTCATTGTTCTCAATAAAGATGCAAGCATTTGAAAATAGAATATGCTTAATTTTTATATTAAGGCATATACGAAATAGCATTTTAACCATTTTCTGAATCTCAAGTTAACTTTCTCAATATCTATGGCTGGGAATGATCAATAATAATAACATCACTAAAAATGGTGGGTTGGTTGTTGTCCTTTGTTCTCAAAGAGGACCAAAATGACATCCCTATGCTAGAGTTAAATTACAGTATGTCAGACTGTGACTGATCAGACAAATACAAGTTTGGGATGCTCTACTACAGGTTGGGCAAAAATAGTCCATGTGAACATTTGGGGTGGATGCTCTAAATTTGCATATCTCAAGTTTCTTTTGAGTGATCTCAATTCTGCTTTGCTCATAGAGCACAGCACTTTTTCTGATGTGGGCATGCCATGCTGAGTGGTCCTATTCCCCAACACAAATTCCATTTCCTGTCTCCTTGACTTTCCAGGCATTCCCTATGCTTGGAATTCTCTCCTTCCTAACTTTCGACTCTTAGAACCTCTAACTTCCTTTAAAGGCACAATGTGCCATCTCCAGTGGAAGTATTCCTGATTACCTTTGTTGTTAGTGTTTTTGCTTTCTTCCTCAACTTATCATGTATATATTATCTGTTTTATATGTTGTATCTTCAAGTAGAATGTAAGCTCCTTGAAGGCAAGAACTGTTTTTCATTTTGTCTTTGTATGTTCAATACCTATTGAAGTGCTTTACCCATTTAGGTAATGGCTATTCAATCTTGGATTGAATTGGAAGAGGATAAGGTGTTTTGAGATCAATTTTATAAATACTACACATATATGTATGTATGCATAAATGCATACATACATACATCTATATTTATAAAATGTGTATATATAGAGAGAGGTATATAAGTTGAGGATTGTATATGTGTGTGGATATATATATATATGTATCTCTGTATCTCTGTGTATATATATGTATATATATATATATATATATATACATACATACATATTTTCAATCCTCAACTTTCATGAGGTGATGTTACTAGAAAATAGAGCAAAAGTAAAAAGCACAAATGCTGATACATTGAACCTATGGGAAATAGGGGGTTAGGTTCCCATGGCCAGCAAAAATTGTAACCTTTCACTAGAGAATGTTGAAAATACACTTTTCTGCAAAAAATTCTTTGTAACAAAACATTAATTCTGGTAAATATGCAATTTTCCTAACACAGTAATCAGGAAATAGCCCATAAAATGCAGCATACAAAATAAAATTGGAAACATGCAAAACATTTTTTCCTCACTAGTAATTTCTGAGAATTCTGTGACCTTTTGTGTTCAATTAAAAAACTATTTCAGACAATATTCATTTTTCATAACACATGAAATCTATAGCACCATAAATACTGTATAGCAAACAAAGTTCTTAAAATGAAAACATTTTAAAACCTGAATCATACTTTCCACTGTGTTAGACAGTGGTGTGAGGGCATTATATTACATACTGCTGTAAACCTCTCTACCTTGCCTTCCCTCTGAAAATCAAGGGAGAGATTGCTGGGACTTTAGTTACTCTGTCAGAAGATTTGGAGGCTGACAAAGTCTTGATATCACCTCCAACACTGCCCTTCACAGCTGGTGGATAGCATCGGAGATCAAGAAGGGTACACTAGCTTGCAATAATCCATCAATGATGGCTATTTTGTGTACCATTCTAGATTTTTTTTTTTTTTTGGAGGAGGGAAGGTAGGTCAATTGGGGTTAAGTGACTTGGTCAAGGTCACACGGCTAGTTTTGTGTTGTGTCTGAGGCTGGATTTGAACTCAGGTCCTCCTGACTCCAGGGCTGGTGCTCTATTCACTGCGCCACCTAGCTGCTCCAACCATTTTAGATTCTTAGAGACAACCTGATAGACAACCACTGCAGATATTCCAGCCCAAAGTTTCCCTAACATCTTTATTTTCTCATTAAGCCACTTCACTAACTTTGCACACTTGGGCTTAGAGCCCAAATGACTTGCAGTACATTTCAGGGGCAACATAAAACTTGGGTCTTAAAGGCAAATAATGAAAATATGCAATGAATGCATGGTGAATTCTTTACAATGGTAGAATGAAGCACTTAGTAGGATAGCAGCTGCTCTAAAAACTTGGCATATCTTGCCTCTCATTTTTCTCTACTATGCACAGTTCAGAATGTGTGTGGTTGACAACCCAAAAATGAAAATGAGATTAGTAATAAAATGACATGAATTCCTGAAGTCATGAAGGTTAAATTACGAATGTTGAGGATTGACTGTATACACACACACACACACACACACACACACACACACACACACACACAAAACATCTGGAATCCAAATTCAAGAAGAGTTTGGAAGTTTTTTCCAGGTAGTTGATATCAAATATGTCTATAAGTAATAATCTTGGTTCTACCACACTTCTCATGTTACAGTCCCATGACCAGAGAAAAATCTGAAGTAGACAAGAATTATTTGTTATTAGTATCTAAAAGATAATCTTTCTTTCTCTGTTTTCCTCCTGTTTCATTCCCTCCTACAATAACTTCAACAAGAACAAGTAGTCCTGCTGGGAACAACAAAGAGCCCTTCAAGCTCAGGAAACTCCACAAGGCATCATCATCTGTGACAATTAACAAGCTCTTTGCCCACTGGCACTTCCAATCATCTGAGCCTGATTTGATAAAAGACTGTGTCCACCAGAGACCAGGCTGCTCTGACTCAGCTCTTTCTCATATCCAGGCTACGCTAAATGAGGACCTCGCCAAACAACCGTGCAGTGGTATCACCAGAGAGAAAGGGGTCATGATGTTAATCTTCCATTGGCATTCTGGCAGCCCATTTACAGAATTCAAATTCAAGTTGTATAATTTGTCATTTGGCAGGCACTGTGCTAGAAACAGAGAGAAAAAGAAAAAAAAAACTAAACCATTCTTGCCCTCATGGAGCTTCTTTTCTATTGAATGACCCCCTCCTTCACATTTGGGGTTATTTTAGGAATAATGAAATTATTCCACTCAATGGCGAAGAATCAGCCAACTTAACACAAAACACTTATTGTTCATTTCATCTGTTGTGAAATAGCTGGGCCATAGGGGAACCAGACACTTCCTTTCTCTGGGCCTCGGTTTCCACATTTGTCAAATGAAAAAAAATGGACTAGATCTTCTAAGTTCTCCAAGAGTTCTCAACCTCATGTTTTAAAAATCCATAACTTTTCAGTGCATAAGAATCTTTAAGTACTTTTCTCACCCCAGAGCAAAAGGTATAGGTGAAATCCTATTTCTGAATTGGGAGGGAGGCAGGCAAGGGAAGAAGGAATCACAGAACAGTTTCATGTCCATCTTGCTTTACCGTCCCAAAGCCAACAAATGATCAAAAGCAGGCACACAGAATCCTGGTGCCTCGAACATCCCTCCCTGTCGTCCACCAGATCACATTCCCTAGAGTCAGGCACGAAGAACTGTTTGAGGAGCATTTCAAGTCACCATTTGCTAGGGCTCCAGTTCAGGCCTGGCATTTCTCTGTGCCCAGAAGCCTCTACTAAGGATTAGAAATGAGCAGGCATACAACAAAGGAACCAAAAAGCACATAATGAATCACACATGGGATTATTGGAGAAGCAGCGGGGCTCTCTGAATTGGAAAATAAATCGGGAGCGTCTTAGCTCCCTTCTCCTCCTGGATGGCGTGGCAAGTCCTAGCCTGAAAACAGGACCTGAAAGCTAAGAACAGAATGCTGGGAGCCCATGAGAAAAGAGAACTGACAGGAAGGGTCTAAGTGCATCCACAAAAGGCAGGGCTCATCCAGGGGTGCAGATCCTATTAAGATAAAAGAGTACCTTGTCAAAGGGCAAATGAGAGTGTCAACACCTCAAATTATTTTCAATTGCTTTCCCAATTAAAATGAAAGTGAATTGAAAGGAGAGAAAACTCAGTAACTAAATCTCCTTCCCTTTAGGGGGAACCATACAATCCTGGGTATACATTTAACGTAAAACTTGGCTTCCAATGCTTACAAATGGTATGAAAACGGAAAAAGGAGGAGGGGGTTACCCATTGCTGACAGAACCCCTTGGGTAGAAAGCTCTCTCCAGTTTAGTCCTTATCCTGTGAGTCCTGAAGGAGTGTGATGGCTCCCGTTAGTTATTATTCTTAACTCTCAGTTGTAAGCTACAAACACAACCCAACCACATCATCAGCAGTAAACTCAAAACAGCCCTGACATTTTAACTATCACATAAACATAATCCCCAATTTGAATTGTTTCATGTTAAAATATTCTCTGCTAGGAGCTAGCTCCCCCTGACTTCATAGCTCACAACTAGTTGCAATTTCCTTGGGAAGACACTGTGTAGAACAAAAGGAAAATAAATCCCCCTACTTCAGACTGCCAAGAGCTGGCTATCATTATAAATAAATTCGAACTACAGCATAACAAACAGGATCTAACAGACCCAATTTGTTTAATGTTGGCATAAAAGCCTGCCAGCTCGGTGCCTTGCCAAATACTCCCCAGACATGAAAGAAGATGAGGGCTCACATAAACGAGAGCAGTTGATGTAATTCACTTTGAGGGGAGAGCTGGGTTTCTGAAAAGCATTATGTCTAATTACATTCAGGTTCTTAATGCTAAGAATTAGCATCCCAAGGAGATGGCCCAAACCAAAGCCAATGCTACATTTAAATTTTTAGAGCCTTACCATGGGACTCAGCCAAAAGCGGATCATTTATTATGCCGCGGAAAATGTCTTTAGTGGATTGATGGAATGTCTCTCAACTCAGGTTAGAAATTAAATGATTAGTGAGTGTAGCCTTAAAGAAAGGAACAGACAGGATTCCTTGACATAGGCATTGCTTTAGCTACCCAAGCTCCTACTGAAGTCCCTTTACGTTAATGGACAGACCCAAGCACATGTTGTCCAGCCAGCCAGGCTAGCTGCTGATCCAAGGAAATAGCTCCTAGCACTGTCCCGTTCTCTAACTAGGTGCTTGCTAAATGCTTTTGAAGCATGGATCCAAGCCATGAAAGCTGTATAAAGGAAATGGATGGTTCACATTATTATAATTAACTGAGGAGAAGAAGAAGAAGCTCTTTTCTAGCAACAGGAGAGATGAATAATAGGCACTCAGCATCCAGGACTATGCCTGGTTTCCAAATATAACATGAAGCACAAGGTAGCTTCATCATACAGGGTCAAAGCCATCTGCCAAATGCTAACACATCATGGCCACTTCTTAGAATATAGATTCCAAAGAGGCAGGGAAGGTATGATAGAATTAGCTTTCCTGCATTTATTGCTCCTAGTTCATTGTTTCAAATAGATCTGTGATCTCTTCAATGTGAGAAATTTCTTTCCTTGGTGTAGACTGCGACCCACCCAAAACTCCTTGTCTTGTCCTGTGTGCCTCTGGTTCTTATCCATAAACATCCACAGATCCTCCACAGAAGATGCTCACAAGTACTGACTCAATTGTATAGGTCAGTTACAGAGCTGGAAAGGACCTAATGGGTCACCTTTCCACATCCAATGGGCATCAGTATCTGCAGGTTGTCTATCCTGATCTCGCCACATAATGCCCCTTTTCAAGGATGCATTTCCTCAGTTCTTTTGCAGTATTTCTAGTGATGTAGGTCATTACTGGAAACACACTGCAACCTACCTGCATCCATCAGGTACCTCTTGGGATACTATTGCCCTTTGGGTCACCCACACTCATTGCCAGAGGATACATAGACAACAGTGAGAAAAACTACAGGAAACACTAGGAGGTAGTAGAAAATGCTAAATTAGGAGAGCTGAATTTCAATCTTGTGTCTGTCCCCTAAAAGTCACAGACCTGGGCAATACGCTTAATCTCCCTGCCTCAGTTTCCTCACCTGTAAAAGGATATACTAATAACATGTGCTGCTTCCCTCACAAGGTTGTATAGATAATATAAGACAAAGAATCTGAAACGTATTATTCTCTAATCATCTGTGAGGGGAAAACAATCATTTGTCCCCTTCTTTCTTTTTTTTTTTTTAATTTGATTGCATTAGCACATCAATCATATCACAGTCAGAGGGGCTGTTATGATACATGCTCAAATGCTAGTCTGCATGTGAAGGTCTGGTGGATCATCACTGGATCTGTTATCTGCCCCTACATTTCCTATGAACATCAGTCTTATTTTTAGATTTAGGATTAACCTTACTTAGCATTTCTCAGCAAAATGGGAGGGTGGTATACCTACCTTAAACCAGGGGTTCTTAATGTGGGGTACATGAGCTCATTAAAAAAAAAAGTCTGATAATGTATTTCAATATATTTAGTTTCCTTTGTAGTCTTAGGTATTTTATTTTGTGAATTAAGAAATTTTGTACTTGGGGCGGCTAGGTGGAGCAGTGAGTAGAGCACAGGCCCTGGAGTCAGAAGGACCTGAGTTTGGATCCGGCCTCAGACACTTAACCCACACAAACAAAAACCTAGCTGTGTGACCTTGGGCAAGTTACTTAACCCCAATTGCCCTAAAAGGGGCGGCTAGGTGGCACAGTGAATAAGAGCGCAGGCCTCGGAGTTGGGATGACCCGAGATCAAATCCGGCCTCAGAAAATGAGCACCCACACATAAATAATGACTAGCCGTGTAACCTTGAGCAAGTTACTTAACCCCAATTGCTTAAAAAAAAAAAAAAAAAGAAATTTTGTACTGAGAAGGGGTCCATGATATCCACTAGGCTGCCAAAGGGGTCTATAATAAAAAAAGATTAAGAACCTATGAACTATAACCAGAGATCCTCAACCTCAACATTGAAAAACTTTCCAAAAATGCTGAGTCCAAATTTAATTCAATAATACCTGAATGTCAACTCAGCAAAAATGGATTACACACCTACTGTGTATAGAGCATTGGGATAGACACCAGGCAAAGACCTGCATATTTTCAGAAAACCCCATGTAAATATGCATACACATACACATACACATACATATGCACACACATGCAAGTGACTGCTCAGCAGTCATAGTGGGTTCTTACTAAATACCTGCCAATTGATTATCTGGTAGCCAGTGGACTGAATTTTATCTCTAAAACTTTAATTAAAGCATTTCTTTTCACTTAACAGTAATCTCTTAATCTGAGAGAGTGACTGGGTAATTGTTTGCCTTTAAATTCCAAAAAAGTTAGTGGTTTCCACTTTTCCTGGGACCTGAAGAAAATAACGCTTTTCTCTTAATGCTTCACAAATTGGAAAGAGAGATAAGATTGGTAATTCAGCTCTGTATTTGCTACCAGTAATTCTCTTTATTCTCCCAAGTAATTCAGACAAGTTCTTTAACTCTCCTTATGTGCTGTCATATTGCCTTCCTTTTCTTAATCCATTCCTTCTTGTGTCAAGATAGACATGGAGGAAGGGCTGTACAGAGTGCAGGGCTTCTGATGGAAGGAGCCTTCAACGGAAGCACCTTTGTTAGCAACCTCATAAGGACAGGGAATATGACTGAAGGGAATAACTGTGATTGAGTTGGCATGTGTGCAACTTTTCATTTCCACCACTAGAGATAGCAGTGATCTTAAGAAAATCATTCAAGCTTGGGGGGAATCATTTTAAACAGCTACAAAAAGGAAACAATCTAATTCTAATAGCTAATGTGTACATAGAACTTTGGGGCTTGCTACTTTACACACATTATCTCAGGGATTCTTATTCTCCCCATTTTATAGACTAGCTTCTTACTTGGAAGATGACTTTAGGCTAGCCTCATAGCCTCACTAGATCTCAATTTCCTCATCTGTAAATAAAGAAGATTGGATAAGAGCTGACATTTATATGACACTTGGAGGTTGCTAAAAGTATTTCCCAGATGTCATGTCATTTCACCTTCACAACAATCCTGTGAGGTAAACGATACTGTTACCTTCATTTTACAGAGGAAGAAACTAAGGCTCAAGAGAGGATAAATGACTTACCCAAGGTCTCAGAGATAGTATCATAGGTGGAATTTGTATACTGGTCCTCGTGACTTCAAGTGAGAAAATCATTCCATTTCTCCAAACTACCTCCTGATTTACCTTTATTCAAGAATCTTAAGGGGGCTCAGTGGATAAGGATTCATCTTCCTTGAATTCAAATCTGGCCTCAGACACTTACTAGCTGTGTGACCCTGGGCAAGTCACTTAACCTGGTTTGCCTTGGTTTCCTCATCTGTAAACCCAACTGGAGAAGGAAATGGAAAAGCCCTCCAGTATTTTTCCACCATAACACCATGTAGCCAAGCTTCATTAATGTTTAGAAATGTTAACATGCAAGACCTTAGATAACAGGAAGATCCACCTCATAATTTCAAATACTCTTACTCACCAAATCACCGAAAAGCAATAATCTATCCTATCAGTCACTTAGCTCAATGTTACAATAGACTAGGGTAGGTAAAGGTGATTCATGACAACTTGAAATAAACTACTAAGTTAAAAAAAAAGGTAATGAAGTCTACTTTTAAAATTGACAGCCAGTTAAATAAAAATAGTTGTTTCTGTTAGTTTCATATATGACAACATTTCCTACTAGCTTCATGTGAACTAAGGAGGCCAGGGAGGTCTTGCAAAAAGGCAGAGGGTATCCAGTGCTGGATCACTTAATGTTGCCCTAAAGAGGGAATATCAGTTTCATCTTGAATTGATTCTCCCTCCTCTCCAACTTTTTTTCACAAGTTTTGGAATAACATGCATATATTTCATCGAATATAATATTAAGTGGAAATGAAATGATGAGAGAAAACGATGTTTTAGACTAGGTAAAGTGCTTCCCCACTGCCATGCATGGGAAAGATATCTCCAAGTACCCATTTTAAATGTTGTTGTTCAGTTTTTTCAGTCCTATCTGACTCACTGTGACCTCATTTGGGGTTTTCTTGGCAAAGATACTAGAGTGCTTTGCCATTTCCTCCTCCAGCTCATTTTCTAGAAGACAAAAGTCAGGCAAACAGGGTGAAAGTGACTTGCCCAGGATCACATGGCTAGCAAATGTCTGAGGCTATATTTGAACTTAGGAAGACGAGTCTTCCTAATTCCAGGCCTGGCACTCTATTCACTGCACCTTTTAGCTGCTTCCTCAGTTACAGAAGACTGCAATTATTCTTTTATTTTGTGGTTATCAGTTAACCAAACAACTAGGAAGCTAGTAGTCAAAGGACTATGAGACAAATATAATGGGTATCTATGTGATTAATCTGCATATTAACAGAGAAAAGGTAGAATTTCAAGAGTTAAATATTTGTGGTTCCAGTGGGCCACAATATATGTACCACACATAAAAAGATCCAAGGATGTTGAAATACTTGCCATCTGGAATCTAACTCTGGACTACCTGGTTATATGTAGAGTTATAACCCATCGGGGGCTGGCCTACCACCAGATCTGAAGTGATTGCTGATGAATCATGGAATCACAGACATGGTATGAGGCACAAAAGTCTTTATTGGTGAAACACTTTACTTTTCAGTCGTGTCTGACTCTTTGTGACTCCATGGACCACAGATAGCATGCCAGGCCTTCTGTTCTCCATTATCTATTGAAGTCTGTCCAAGTTCCTGTTTGTTGTTTCCATGACACTATCTATCCATCTTATCCTCTGCCATTCCTTTTTCCTTTGTCTGGCAAAGTGACCCTGCCTAACTCCAAGAGCTCCTATACCCCAGGGCTCCAACAGATCATCCACATGGGCATTCCCTTCAACAACATAGTGTGAGCTGCCCCACTGGGGATCCAACTAGTTTTGGCCAATTGGGCAATGCAGCTCTGTCCTTTTTCCCTTCCTTTCCCTCTCCTCTCCTCTCCCCTCCTCCATTCTCTTTTTCCCTTTTCTCTTTTTTTTCTCTTCCCTCCCCCCCTCCTCTCTGTCCACATAGGGTATCATACCCTTATCTGTGGCTTTGTCCAAAGGATCCCTGAAACCATCTCAAGACATTTTGGGGTTTACAAGCTACATTTCTTTTTAAGGGCCATGCCTCAAACCCAAATCATTTTAACTCTCATTGACTGGCCAAGAATAGGTTCTAGTCCAAGCCCACTGGGTCATTTGTTTGGGCCCTGATTGATCAGAGTGAACATAAATAGCAATCGTTTCTGTTTTGGCCAGAAACCCTGAAGGGTCTTCCTCTCCCAGACTGATTTTTTTTATAACTAGGTGAAAGAGACCATTCTTTGCTTCATTTCTTATCCAGTCTTAATCATTGAAAGGTGCATTGCCTCAGTCAAATTGAGACCTGGGAAAGACCTTAGCTTAAAGAAGCCATGGTCTCCCACTGCATCCAGGGCCATCTCCAGGTTTCCTGATCTATATCTGGCCACTGGACCCAGATGGCTCCAGTGAGGCTGGTGACCTTGAGCATTCTCTCACCTAAATCCAATTCACTTGCAAGTTATGGCATTACCTTCCTTATGTCATGGTTCTCTTCAAGAACAAAGGACAAACAACAACAACAAAATGCACACATCATAGCTCAACCATTCCTAACTATTCTAATAAATAAAAATCAAGTTACTACATTAAAAATTTCTACACAATGCAGTTTATGTAACTTGTTAGTTAAAAAAATTAATTTGAAAAAAGAAAATATTTCTCGTATTTTTTGTCCAGACCTTTGATTACAATAGTGTAGGGAAATCCCAGTATGAAGCCTTCCTCTACAATGATGCAGATTAGAAATTTATCTGCAAATTGTAGCTATTCTGCCAATTAGTAAGCTTTTTGTTAGTTAGTAAGCAATTACTAAGTGCCAGGAGCTGGGGATACAAAGAAAGGCAGAAGAGAGCTCTCAATGAGCTCACAGTCTAATGGAGGGGATACCATTAAGACAACTAAGTACATGAAAGATATACATGATAGCATCAGGTAGTATTAGAAAAGCCTTAAAATTTTAGAGGGTTCCTTGTTTGGGGAGAGGGGAGATGGTACTGAAGGATAAGTAACAATAACAAAATTATCTAACATTATCTAGCATATAGGGCGTCTGTTATGTGCCAGGAATGATGCTGAGCACTTTCAAATATTGTCTCACTTGGTTTTCACAACAACCTTGTGAGGTAGGTGCTATAATGATTCCCATTTTACAGAAGAGTAAACTGAGGCAAACATAGGTGAAGTGACATGCTCAGCGTTGAACAGCTAGCAAATGTGGTCAGGATTTGAATTCAGATCTTCTTGACTCCAGGCCCAGCACTATGGGTCTATGCACTATGGTGCCACCTAGTGACTCATCTAGGTTCACATAGGCAATATATGGGGAAATAAGAATTTGAACACAGGTCTTCCTCACTCTAATATCAGCTCTATCTATAACCTCATGTTACCTCTCAAGTTCATCACCTGCTTCTGTGATTTTTACCGAGAGCTATTTTGATAACCCTTCCCTCCTCTCCCCACTGACTCATATCATGATCCCTCCATAGCTTACAGGACCAGCTACATAAGTTACTGGGTTAAAAAATGTCACCACCTGTCCCAGTGATCTGGATTCTGAATTTAGTTGGACTGGTCTCCAGATGACAGACACATGAAGACTGCTGTTGGACCCCTCCCTACTCATAGTGTCCCCTTCTCGTTAAGACCTGTTAGAACTTGCATTTCCTTAGCCTAGGACTTGAAAAATCCAGGGTCATCTCTTAACTTGAAATAAGGCAACAGAATGGCATGATAATAGCTGTGACTATATTCATTGTTTCCAAAATTAAGCAATGTCCATAGTGAAAACCATGAAAGCAATTTTCTGTCAGATGTGCAGATCCTAATAAGTAAATGGATCATCTATATTTATGAGAACCACAAAATAAGAATTCCCAGTTCAGAAGAAAGCTTTAAGAACCAATGAGTTTCATTAAAGCAATTCTATACTGGAGTTCTACACATGTCACAGAGCTTAAAAGCCCACATATAATTTTTCTCTTCCCCATTTCAGGTTTTACAAGTGAATATCTTTCAATATGATTTTCCTTTGAAATACTTAATCCCAAGGTAAGCCCAGAGCTTTTCTTAATTGCATCATAGACTTAGCTATAATGGACATCAGAGGTCATCTTGTTCAATCCTTCATTTTACAGATTAGATGAGGTAACTGAGGCCCAGGGAAATGAAATGATTGGGCTAAATCCACACAAAGAAGTTCACACAGAACTGGATTTAAGCCCAGGTCTTCTAACTTCAAATATAGTCTTCTTTCTGGAATACTGCACTGCCTCCAGTGACTACATCTACATGTCTTGCCTAGCAGGAAGAGACAGAAAAAGAAATTCCATTCAAAATAACTACAGAATATATAAAATGTTTGGGAGTTTACCTACTAAGGTATATGCAGGAACTATATAAACATAAACACTCTCTACAGAAAAAAAAAGACAGCCTTAGATAATTGGAAAGATATTAATTACTCATGGTTGGGCTGTGCCAATATAATAAAAAGAACAATACTATCTAAGTTAATTTATTTATTCAGTGTCATGCCGATTAGACCACCAAAGGATTACACTGTAGAGCTAGAACAAAAAGAAAATCAAAATTGATCCGGAGAAACCAAAAGGTCAAGAATCTCAAGAGAAATATTGGAAAAAAAAAAGTGAAGGTATGAGTCTGTCAGTACCAGATCCGAAATTATTCTATAAACCTGTAACTGTCAAAACTATTTGGTACTGGTTAAAAAAAAATAAAGAGGCTGATTAGCGAAACAGATTAGGTACGTAACAAACAGAAGAAAATGAATATAGTAGCCTGGTGGTTGATAAACCCATAAAAACTCCAGTTCTTTTTAGAGAGAATATTAAGTCTTTAAGGTGGAAAATGTTAGGGGATGGGTGTGGGGATCCAAAGGTTGATACAAGAACCAATGAGCTGCTCTGAGAAGAGAGAGCATCTTGGAACAGGAGTCAACATTGGCACTTAATACCTCCACGGTGCCCAAGATGTCTCTTCCCATTATAAAAGAAGAAGTGGTGTAACTCTCAGCAGAATCAGATGCAGCTTGCAGACTCCTGGCCAGCTGCCTCACTGGCCAAAGTTGCATATTCTTGTGCCTAGAAGGACCCCAGGCAGGTGTTAGCTCTGCCTTCCAGCCAAACCAATAATTGTGAAAAAAAAAATCTGTCCTAGGAGAAGACAGAAGATGGAGCAGCTGGTCATGAGGCAGGACATCATCAGCACTGCTAGTGATTGAGAGAGGGGCCTCAAATTCTCTCCTTTCAAGCTCTTTGATGTTTCTCTAGAGCAGATGGCAAATCCAATTAACCAACTGTTTGAGAAAACGCCCAACCATCCTCCCTCCCCCATTCCTTAAAAACATCCCCCAACCAACCACTTCTCCTGCCTATAACCTATCCACCAACCTTCTCTTTGCCCTTGTAAAACTCTTTACTATTTCATTTGGAGTGAAAGGAAATTAGTGCTCAAAGCTTGAATTGCATTTAAATACATTTTCTTTTACTGATGAATACAGGGGAAACACTTTTACAAGGTCTATTAAAATTGGATATTTGGGATACGGTTAAAAAAAAAGGCCCACCCTCCTTTCCAACTAAAACAACATGGAGGAATTATAGTAATTGGCTTTGGAAATGAAAGAAAAAAGGCACAACCCTTCTTTCCCCCCAGCCCCACCTCCAACCTAGAATCCTTTGGGGGGGGGGGCGGGAAAGGGTTCAGAATGTAAAAAAGTGGGTTAACAATATGGTGATACTGACACACCCCAGCTGGAAAGCTTTCCAAAATGTAAGGGGAGAGGAACCAAAACACTGAAACAACTAGGTTCATTCAGAAGTTCATGACCATTCTAGAAGAATATATAATGTGGCAGGAGAACTCTTACTTGATCACAGAAGTCTGTTTTGAACTTTTATGACCTGAGGGAGAAAGTTCAAATTATGAGATCTCACCCTGAGGAAGTTTTTATCTTTCCTAAAGTAAAGAAGTTCAGTGCAATGAAGTCTTTCCCAAGAGAGGAATTCTGTTAGCCACAGGGGGTCAAGGAAGACCTGAAAGCTTTAGGACTAAGACTTTCGAGGCAATATGGTCTGAGTACAGAGCTTTCTCCACTACAGCACTATGTTCTACATCACAGAAACCATCAGGATGGTCCCCAGTGCCACAAACTGCCTGCTTCCCATATGCATGGAAGAGCCTGTTATAACCAAAAAACCAAGGTGTGCTATACCTTGTTGAAAACTTCCTTTGGAATGCCAGCCATTTCCTAGACTACTGGTATCAGACTGAAGTAGAAATGGATCTCTGTGGGTTGCATATTGACTTAGAAAACCAAAGTTAACATTATCTATGCTATATTTCATTTTAAATTTATTTTGTTAAATATTTTCTAATTATATTTTAATCTGGTTCAGGTCAAACTTGGGAGTTTTGCAGACCACAGGGCTGTGAGTTTGACACCTCTGCTCTAGGCCAGCTGTTGTCAAACTTTTTGGTTTCAGTACTCCTTTATACTTTTAAAAATTATGAAAGACCCTGTCCAAAGAGCCTTTGTTTGAATGGGTTATAACTATTGATACTTATGATATTAGAAATTAAAATACACTGGCATTATTATTAAAATAGTTTTGGCTTCATGGACCTCCTGAAAGGGTCTCAGGAAGGTCTCTGGACCACATTTTGAGAACTCCTACTCCAGAATGATGGAGTCAATGAGGCTGGGATGATGGCGGGAAAAGATGATGACACTAAAGAAGATGGGAAGGGCACATACAAGTCTCAGAGAACAGAACCAAGCCACACCTTTGCTTAGCGGATCAAAGCCAAATCCAAAGGGTGTAATGAGCTGGCTTTTGTTCCTTATGCCGAATTGCTTCTACATTTATGACTTTGGAAATTGAACCAAGGCAAATCTAGAATAGACTCTTCTTTATTTCCATGTGTAAGTGAAAACAAAGTTTCTCTGCCTAATGAATAATTTTTTTTTCCCTGAGAAAGCTAAGAATTCTGTTTCAACTTTTTTGCTCCGTGTAAAGAGAATGAGAAGAAAGTGTAGTCCAGAGTCATATAACTGATTGATGTCAGCAAACATTAGGGGGCAACAGTTACTCCAGGCTGTATTATACTTTAAAAAATGAAAAATAAAAAAAATCTAAATCCTGGGAGAAGGGGTCTTCTTTTTCCTTTTGTTCTATCCTGTCTTGTGGATTCTAACTTCACTCCAAACAACATGAAGTTTAAACTCCAGCATGAAAGGGTTTTTGTAACCTCACTACAGGGACTTTTCTTAAAGCTTCTAAGAGCAACTAATGGAGAAGAGAAGCCAAAAAAAAAAAAAAAGACAAGAATCCCTTGATCCCTCCCTGGAAAAGATGATGAATGCTGTTGACTTAGCAGGCCTATCCAACAAGAAGACAATTATAAACAAGAGGTGGCATCCCTGAGCAATTAGAATTTGGTAGAAAAGAGATCAGAATTTAGAAAAAGGAAGAAAAATATTCATACTGAATGTCCTGACACAATCTTTGATTCCCCCTTTTAAGAGCAGCCCCGTGGCTTCCCTGGGCACTGATCCATTCTCCAATATGTACCTCACCTGCAGGAACTTCTGCCAGATGAAAGCTCAAACAGAGAACAGAAGAGACTACAAATGGAATGGTTTAAAAGGAAAGGAAAAACAGAACTCCCTCAGGTCCAAGAGGTAACTGACTAACTGTGAGTAGAATGAAAACAGCTGCTGACCAGTCCTCCAGAAGTAAGAAAAACAGAGAGCTGACATTCTTTGTCCTTCTTCTCACCCATCAGTGGACAGAAGAGCACCTGACTGACTGGGAGAGAAGTCAAAATTGAAAGGAATCTGTGGGAAACTAAACAAGAATAAAGAAGGCAGAACAGTTATCAGAAGGAGGTTATCAGAAATGGGCAGTGGCAGTATGAGGCGGAGGTTCAACAGTTAAAAGACCTAAGTTCAAATTCCACCTTTGTTACTTATTCTCAGGGAGACCCTGGGCAGGTCATTTCAACCGTGTGGGCTCCCATTTCCTTTTCCTTAAAGTAAGAGGGTTGGAGGAGATGGCCTCTGAGATGATGCCATTTGGGACTCAGTAGATCCAGTTTTGATTCTGAAGTCACTCCTCAGTTTGGATCTGTACCGCTCACTGAGCACATTTTTCACTTGCTTCCCCTTGGAAGACAGGGGTTCTTAGATTACTTGTACTTGTGTCTGATCTAAAATTAACATGTGAGGCAAGGAGCATGACGTCTTCTAGCCATCAATGATGTTTTCTAAAAAGTTCCTCAGAAGTAGGAAAGAGATTCAAGTTTGGGCCCCTCTATGAATAAATCCTTTGAGTTGCCTGCCTCACCACAATGCCCATAGGATCTCCACAAGGGGAGTGCTCAGCAATACCTTTCCTCTCTTAGAAACAACTGTCAGGTCTCGTTCAACTTGGTAACAAACCACACACTAACACTGGCAGGGTGCCGTGACCGCATTTCATTCTGGACTTCCATAGAGTTCTGGATAATATTTCTCTAATAACTTCATAAGATTATATAAGGCTTTTCCTTCTAAACCTAGTTATTTTTCTGAAGTCAGTTTATGGTTTCCTCACAAGCCTTACTCAAACCCAAACTGGGGGAGGTTTTTGTAAGACACCTGCAGGATGTAATTCAGCTCTGTCCAGTTTGGGTCATTTTCCTTTGAAACGTAAGCACTGACTCAACCTGGTTTGCTTTCATCAACTCCTAGTTCCTGTTGGAATGACTCTCTGTACACTTCCAGGTTATTTCAGAAAGCTCCAAATGTCAAGAGATAAACTGTGCCTGAATCCAATTCAAAAACTTTTTTTTCCATTTAAAAAGGCAACAAGAAGTTGCTAACTCACTGATGCTAGCCAAAAAGACAGAAATGGCTTCCTTTCATCAATGGAGAAAGGGCATTACAGCATGTCTAGCAAGATCAAATATAGTAAGTGAGGGACATGAAACTAAATCAAATAAGCAAGGAAGAGATACAGAGAACATAGCCAAAAGGGGGCTTTCCATGCCAAGGAGCCTCTGTGAATCTCTCCACTGCCCTCCTCCCTCCCTTCCTACAGAAGAGGGAAGGCTGTTAAATTCTTTAAATCAATTCGATTAAATTGAGAGTTCTGAATCTGGGGCTGCAAACTAAAAAAAAATTTTTAATAACTATTTTGGTGAAATTATTTATATTTTTAGTCATATGTATTTTATGCATTCGAAAACATTCTGAGAAAGAGTCTCTAGGCTTCACCAAAGGGGTCCATGACACACAAGCACTGGAGAATTCCTGAATTAAGCAATTTAAGAAATGTTTATTAAGTTTCTATATGTATAAGGCACTGTGCTAAATGCTGAGGAATACTTCTAGAATCAGCCAGATTCTACCAACAGAGACTTCCTCTGCCAACAGAAATCACAATCAGTATCACTCGGTTTACTGAGGCATAAAAAAGTTAAGTGACTTGCCCAAAGCTACAAAGCTGTCAAAGGCAGGTTTTGAACCCAGGCCTTCCAGATTCTAAGCCCATCATTACATCTGTTACACCTGGCTATCCTTTGTCTGGGAATGCAAAGTTTAAAAAATGCCATAGTCCTTTCCCTCAAATGGTTTTTATAGTCTATGAACGGTTTTTATTTTCAGAGTGGATCTCTGTCTCATTTACTGACCCATCCTTACCAGAGGGTAGCCAGGTGTGCAGTGAATAGAGTACCAGGCCTGGAGTCATGAAGACCTGAGTTTAAATCCAGTCTCAGACATATACTAGCTGTGTAACTCTGGGCAAGTCACTTAACCATATTTGCCTCAGTTTCCTCATCTGTAACAAGGAAATGGCAAACTGCTCTTGTATCTCTGCCAAGAAAACCCCAAATGAGGTTACAAAGAATATGACTGAAAAACTATTCATCAATAGCCTCACCAGATAAACAGGTAACACACCTTATTGCTCCTTTTGGGAAAGTTCTGTGCCGCTCACAGGATGTAAAGTTAAAATCACCCAAAACAAACAAACAAACAAAAATCCCAGCTCTTATCTAAAGTTTCTTATCATGAAGAGTATTATGTCCTTGGGAAAAACAGATACAGACCTTCCCAGAGTCTGGATATACAAACCCTGAAAGTCTCCAGAAAGTACTGAGTGCCCTTATCTGGTAAGGAGATAAGGAAAGATGGTGTGAAAGATCCAGAAATTATTGATCAAGTGATTCTTTTCCTTCTTAAGTACCTATGGATTCTATTGGGTCTCTCTTCTGCTGACACATTATCACTATATCCCATACATAGATCATCAAGAAGCAACAGGTGTGAATAATTGAGGTATATGGGCTAAAATGGAGGTCTATGGGCCTGGGGACCCATTTAGTTGGACCCCCAGGCTCACATTTTTCTATTTTCCTGCATGTATGAGGATTTAAGTTATAGTTGGTTAGTTTCTAACGAAATGGCAGAATTCTCTCAAACATTAATATTGTACCAAATTTTGCTGAGAGCCCAGATGTTTTCAGCCACCAGGGATAACTTTAAAGAGGTGATCCTCAAGACCTCTACAAACAGTATCCCCTCATCACTTAGCATAGCAGCTCACACATAACAGGCACTTCCAAATTAGAACTAAAACCAAACCTTATTAACAACTGTCATGCCAAACAGGCATATACTAAATAGATTTTGATTGAAAATAATGATATTTATTTATAGCTTTAGGTTTGTAGCATTTTACAAATGTTATCTCATTTAATCCTCATAACAACCTTGGGAGGCAGGCTCAACCATTATCCCCATTTTGCAGATGAGGACACTGAAGCAGAAAGAATTTAAGTGACTTGCCCAGGGTCACTGAGTTAATAAATATCTGAGGCCAGATTTGAACTCACATCTTTCTCTCTTGGTCCAAGACTCTATAGCTTCCTTTGTGATTGACTCACAAAAACATGCTATCAAAGAATTATGGCACCAATGATAAACATCATAACAACTATTTCCATTGATAAAGAATAAATCACTAAAAGTGAAGAGAAAGGTCTTAATAGCTTATGTTCACCATAGCTCTAATCTTTAAGGACTTTTTTTTTGCTTTTTGGAGGGGGAAGGCAGGGCATTTGGGGTTAAGTGATTTACTCAAGGTCACATGGCTAGTAAGTGCGAAGTGTCTGAAGCCAAATTTGACCTCAGGTCCTCCTGACTTCAGGGACGGTGCTCTGTTCACTGTGCCACCTAGCCACCCCCCTTCTAAGGACTTTTAAAAGGGTTCTACATAAATCCTCAAAAAACACTTAAGAGATGGGAACTACAGGGATCTCACAGAAAACAAAATTTAGGTTCAGAATGTTAGTTGACTTACCTATTGTTACACAGCCAGCAAGGGTCAGGGGTGGGATTTGGACTGAGGTCTCCTCTGATGCCAAGTACATTCTTTTCAGTACTCCACATTGTCTTCTCATATGAACTACAAATTCTTGATGGTTGCTAGAATTTTATCTATTGAAATCTATATTTAATACCTTTCATGAGATGTTCATTTCCTAAGAATAATGATTTTTTTTCTCCTGAAAAGTATATAGTCTTTTATGGAAAATCTGTCAAGTTGTCTGAAAGTTGGCTATGTATTAAAGTTTACTACCTTCTAGTTAAACCATAATCCCAGATTTTACTATAATATTCCATTCTGGATCATAATGACTCACCATGGTCTTAGAGTCATTTTTCTAGTAGCAGAAGTGGATTTATGCCAATCCATCCATACTCCCACCCAGTTATTCTTCCTAGCACCAAGGGAAAACTTTGCAAAGAATGTTATATGGGCCTAGATGGGAAGTCTGTGTTCTGAGAACACAGGGATTGTTGAACCTTCAACCATATTTTGTTTTGCACCATATATTAAACAACTTCACTAAGTGAACCCAAGTCTTTTAAGTGTAATAATTTTCTATTTGCATTTGTAATAGTTCCTTTAAAACCAGGCCTCATTTTAGATAGATGGCAACTTACAGGCCATGTATTCATGAGTACATAGAAGGGGGATGACCGTTCTCTTTCAAAATCTGATAGTTATAATAGACCTTATGTTCTTTTAAGGAAAAGCAATATGTAAGTTTTTAACTAATAAAACTAAAATTCTGTAGGTAAATAAGCCACAAATATAAAAGTGACAGAGAAAGAAAACAAACTGTTACTCAGCTGGCACGGAATTTTTGTGTATATTGGCCGTTTGTTTCCTGCCTATGAATTTTTTTCTCAAAAACTTCCAAAAATCAGTTAATAAAACCGTAGCAAATGATGCAGACTAGCTGGAGGGGAGCTGATATTACAACTAAGAGCTCTTTGCTCTTAGAAATTGGAATTTTCAGCCCATTGACTAATATACAACATAGGACATTTTCTCATATTACCTCTTCTTTCTGGACATCCGAATTTGACAGTTTGTAAAATAGCTAATCTTGTAGACTCATTCCACCTCCAAAAGCAGGAAATAGTTCATAGCATTTACATTTGGAAGAAACCTTTGAGATCAAACTCTGTAATTTTAGAGATGAGAGAGGTTGGATGACTCAAAAGGTCACCCAGCAGAGTCAGGATCTGAATCCAAATTCTGTGCTCTTGTCACTGTACCATAGCCCTCTTGTCCAATCTGCTTTGGAAGACAGTTCTTCATTTTGCTTTGTTTTTCCATATCTGACTTCCATGGGAAATTGAAAGACCACTTTTGAGTTATTTGGGATAATTCCTTTGTGTCAGCAATGATGCTATGGTGAAATGTGATGCTATTGCTACCTTTCTTTCTTTCTTTCTTTTTTTCTTGATTTTTGGAAGGGGGGAGGCAGGGCAAATGGGGTTAAGTGACTTGCCCAAGCTCACACAGCTAGTAAGTGTTAAGTGTCTGAGGCCAAATTTGAACTCTAGGTCCTCTTGACTCCAGGACTGGTGCTCTATTCACTGCGCCACTTCAAGATGTCATTTTTAACCACATTAAGAAAACAAATAATTTTTCTTTTTAACCTTAGAACAGCCCACTTATGCCTTGTAACCTTAGGTTATGAAAGCTTCCTTATCAGTGAAATGGTAGGTTGAAATAAATGATCATTAAGACCCTTTCTGCTTCCAACACTTGGATGGTTCTTGGAAGAGACCTTTGAGATCCAATTCTATAATTTTAGAGATGAGAATTTGGATGACTTGAAAGGCCACACAGAAGAGTCAGGATTTGAACCAAACTCCTCTGAATCCAAATTCTGTGCTCTCATCACTGTACCATAGCCCCCTTGCTTTGGAAGACAGCTCTTCATTTTGCTTTGCTTTTTCATCTTGGTGAATTGGTGATTCTTTGTTTCCCCATTAAATGACTCTGCCAGGACCTTTATATTACACCTACTGTGCCTAGCAGATGTGAACAAAGATGGTTTCACAGCTGCCCATTCTAATAACCAAACAACTGTCTACTGAGTCATTTCCTAGAAGGGTTATTGTATTGTGGCATATCCTTCTGCTTTTGTCAAGCAGACTTTACCATAATACTTGGCCAGTCAATAAACATTTATTAAGTGCCTACTATGTGCCAGGCACTGTATTAAACAGTGAGAATACAAAAGGAGGCAAAAGACAATCCATGCTCTCAAGGAGACAATAAGCAAATAAAGAAGGAGTAATTCAAAGCAGGAAGGCACTAGAATTAAGAGGGGTTGGGAAAGGCTTTTTGTAGAAGATAGGATTTTAGTTGGAACTTGAAGAAAGCCAGAGATGCCAGGAGATGGAGATTAGGGGAGGGCATTCCAGGTTCGGAGAATCAACCAGAGAAAGTACACGGGGGGAGAAGATGGAGTCTTGTTCTTGGAACAGCCAGGAGGCCAGTGGAGAGTATGTGGCAGGAAGTAAGGTGTAAAATGAGTGGAAAAATAGGAAGTTGGGGAGGGCTAGGTTATGAAGGGTTTTGAACATCAAACATAAGTGAATGAAAGATAGATTGGAGTATTACTGGAGAGACTTGAGGCAGGCATATCAGCAAGTTGGAACAATGGACTGAAAATAATATGAAACTTAACAGGAATAAATGTAAAGTCTTGAGCACTGGTTCAAAAAAATCAAGAGTCTAAGTACATAATGAAGGTCTGTCCTAATAATCTGTCCTAATTCATGTGGAAAAGGTTAAGGGATTTAACTTGACTGAAATCAAGCTCATTGTGATGCACTGCTAATATATTACCAAGAAAGGAAAGGCTTTACTAATAGAAATAGAACACTCACATCTTTGAAGGTGACAAACTTTGCTCTCTGAACTAGTTAGCACATACATGGAGGATTTTGTACAGTTCTAGCTAGCATTTTAAGATGAACTTTGATAAACTGGAGTATGTCACAAGGATGATGAAAGGCGTGGAAACCATGGTATATGAGGAACAATTAAAACAACTGAAAAGATTTTCTTGTCCTTGAAAAGAGAAGCACAGCATGATATTTGTCTTTATGTTTATGAAGGTCGGTGATATGGAAGAGAGATCCTATGTAGCTCAGGAAGAAAGAAGTTAAATTAACCTAGGAAATTAGTAGATGAGAAGCTCATTAGGGACAGGAACTATCTTCATTTTTGTCTTCATTGCCTTCGTGCCTGACTTGAAAGTTTGAGGAGGCAGATTTTAGCTGAACAGAAGGAAGAACCTTGTCACAATGAAAGCTAGTCAGAAATAGAATGGATTAGGGGGCAGCTAGGTGGTGCAGTGAATAGAGCATTAGCCCTGGAGTCAGGAGGACCTGGGTTTGGATCTGGCCTCAGACACTTAACACAAAAAATAGCCATGTGACCTTGGGCAAGTCACATAACCCCAATTGTCCTCCAAAAAGCAAAAAAAAAAAAAAAATAGAATGGATTGCTTTTGGAGATAGACACTTCCTTGCAACTGGAGGGGTACAAGCAGAGGCTGTCAGGGATGTTGGAGGGGGATTACTGAATCAGGTAGAAGGCTGGACTTGAAGGTCTTTTTCAAATCCAAGATTCTATAGAATCAAGAAGAATATGAGCATAAGCTTTTCATATCTGCCACAATTGAGACTTTTTTTTCTTATTTAAGAAACATTCATCCTTTTAAAACAACCCTAAATTCAGTCAGATGCAGCACAAAAACACACCCCAGTCATGATAATCAATGCGAAGTTTTAGAGGGCTACAACATCAGATGCACTTGAATCTTGTTTGAACCTGCTTATTTTCCCTCCACACCCTATTCAAAACAAGTAGGTGAACTTTATCTAATAGATCAGTTTCCAAGGCATACTAACTGGGCTAATTCAAAGGGTTCTAGAAACATTTATTATTGATTTGATCATACTCTAGGGAGTAGTTCATAAGTGCTTGGTTTTCAGCTAAGGGAGGAGGAACTCGGGAAAACGACACATTGTGACCTAATGTCATAAAGGAACAAGACTCAATAGCTGGTTAGGAAGTCTTTACATAACTAACAATCCCCAACTACCGCCACTCTAACCCTGAATACTAGTTTTCACGGGCCATTTAAAAAATTGTGCTTTTTTTTTTAATTGTGAGGAAATTAATGATATATAAATGAAAACTAAATAAGATGTGCAAGACCAATTGTGGGGAAGGAAGGAGGGAGGGAAGGAGGGAAGGAGGGAAAGACAGACAAAGAGACAAGAGACACAGAGAGAGTACACAAAATTGAGCCCTTTCCAACATCTCCCTATCACTCTGGGACAATATATAATGAACAGAAAAGAAGCAGACAGTATTTAATTCCATCAAAAATAAGAATGGGTAAATGTCATAAGTTTATAGATGGAGAAAAATGTTGAGAAGCAGTAGATAGGAATGCCCCCTAAATATTAAGAACATTTATATAGTTGGTAACTTTTAAAATTTTACAAATATTTAGTTTAGCAAGATTTTGTTTCTTATGTTGAAAGTGGCAAAATGTATCAAGTACAAATCTTATTCTATGTATGTATGTGTGTATGTATGTATATATGCTGTCTATACATATGTGGAATAAAATTTGTGTTTTACACATTTCACCATGTTCCATATGTGATTTGATAAATTAGGTGTGTATGTATACATATATGCATATATATATACACAAATGTACATATATACATGCCTAACCTAACTATATATATACACATACATACATATACACATATAGTCCTACTATATCACATTCTAACTTCAATTTCAGGGAACTATACTAGTGTTATGCCCACAGCAGCAAATGACTTCAAATGACTGATAACTATACAAATAAACACAACACACAATCTCAAAGGATGATTGTCCTTTTGAAAGCTGCTAGTGTCAGCCAACACTTGGTAAATGATTTAGGTTCAAACTCATTTATGGGAAGAGGGTAAGACTAAATGCTCTGGAGATCAGTTTCATCAGCACCGTCTTGCAATTCCATTAAGTATCATGCCATAAAATTCACTGGAGAGTTTGAGGAGGTGTGGGGGGGAGGGGAGGAAGGGGCTGAATTACTTGGTTTGGCAGTCCACATTGATCACACTAATGGGAGGTCTGCCAAAAAGCCATTTCATTCTGCCTGGGGACAAAAATTTGGTGGGTCCTGTTTACCAGATGTTGTCTCCTCACATGAACAAATCTGCTGACTCCATGTGCCTGCCATCCACTTTGGCCATACAATCTGGGCTTATGAATGAATCCAAGCCAACTATAGTTTTTGGTGGAGCCTGATATGACCATGATAGTATGAGCCATTCTTTATGCTTGGTAGATACTGCCTGAAAGCTAACTCTGGCATCTGAAAAATGTCAAAGAACCACCTCCTTTCATTTTCTATAAATGACTTTCCTACCTACTTCTAGTCAGTTTACATACATAGGCAAATGCAGAGGTGAGGCTCTGGTATATCTCAGACAGCATAATAATATCTGACATTAATTTAGTACTTTACATGTGTAATCTTATTTGAACTTTACAACAACCCTATGAGGTGTGGGGATTTAGTGTTATCATATTATAGATGAGGAAACTGAGGCTCAGAGAGATTAAGCAGCTTGTTCATGGTCACACAGTTAGGAAGCAGCAGAATTTGAACTTGGCATCTGAATTTTGAGTATTCCATAAATCAATCAATCAGTCAATCAACAAGCATTTATTACATGTCTAAAATGGCCAAAGGGGAAAATAGAGGCTGAAAATGAAATGATCCTTGCTCTCAAGGAGCTTACACTCTACCACAAGACCATGATGCCCCTACTAAAGGGGAGATCCCCTCCATTTTAGAAAATACTCTTCTATACCCAAAACACCTATCATTGCCTGGAGACCAATATGCTTCATTACATCTAAATCAGGGGTTCTGAACCTTTTCTTGTCAGGGACCCTTTTTTCAGTCTGGTGAAGCCTATGTATGGACTCCTAAGAATAGTGTTTCAAATACATAAAACAAAATACAGATTACAAAGGAAATTAAAATTATGTTGAAGTAGTCATTTTTTAAAAGTATGTTCACAGACCATAGCTTTAGAACTCTTGAAACCCTATATTTCAAAGCAAGGGTGGGGAGGACAATAAGGAGAATAAAAAAGAAAAAAGGTCCAGTTACACTTCATGTAACAAGGAAACTCCCATGGAATGATCCATGACTATGAATGCATTTCCAAAACATGTTTGAACTTAATCAAAGGTTCTATCCAAAGTCTGGCCATGCTAACCCAGTCTCCATTAACCTCCTAGACACATGACTCTTCCCTTCTCTTCCAAGGAACGTGATCTCTTTGGTCAGAAAGAAGGGATAAAGTAGGCAACAACAGGGCATTTGCATTCCTAAACGTTTCCAGGCTTTAGCATGGTTGGTAAATGCCAGGCACTGGCATTCTTCCTTTGATTTAAATGCAAAAAGGCATTTTTGTTTGCACTTTACTGGTAAAAACCTAGTAACTCAGTCTACTCTTGAGGTTGTAACTCTGTATACTTCCACAAATGCCTTAAATCTTCTTATTCCCACAAATCGGAAGCAGTATTTTGGAGAAAGTGTTACATTGAATCACCAAAGTATAGATACTTTATACTTCTGATGCATAATTTCACACTAGGAACCAACTCCCCTTCCTATTACTTTTGAATACAATACTGAGGTTCCAAGAAAGGGTACAAGAAGAATAATTCCTTATCTCTGGAAGAAGTCAGAGCACCAGCACGAGCTTATCACTAGAAAGGAACCAAGAGGAGAGAAGGTAAGGTCTTTCCCCTGTCCTGTTAGGCAGCTGCTGAAGCTAGGCTGCATGGATGGTAGCGTCTCTCACCTGTTTGTCTCTTGACCTGTGCTCCCCAACTCCAAACCTGTCTCCTTCTTCCAAGCCTTTACGGTTGCCCACGTAGGAGTTCACCACAAAGCTGTCCCCTGTAACACCCGGTCAGCAAGGGACACACGGGAAACAGACAATCCAAAGGAAAGGGGGGAAGCAAACTATTAATGAAAGCAAAACCACACACTTCCGAGTAGTTACAAGATGCACTTCCAGTGACAAGCCAGAGGCAGGAGGCAACAGGACCTCCGACTCATTCTACCGGCTTGCACGGGATTGGGGAATGTGCGGAGGGGGGTCGTATGGGCGGGGAAATCTTATGACTGCAGAGAGCCTGACCCGGAGACGGAGACGAAGCCAGGAGGGGCTCACCCAGTCTTAAGTGAGGTCCCAAGGTAGCTGGCAGCCTTTCCCCCGGCACAGTTTAACTATTTCCCAAACCGCTTTCCAACCCCAGCTGAAAAGAAGTAATACAGAATTCCATCTCTTCTGTGAGAGGAAAATCTCTAGTCTTTCAGATTTCCATAGCAAAAGTAGATCAAAGCATGTCCCTCCGGGGGTAGGAAAAGGTAAGATTTGCAGTCATCCTGAGGGCTCAGGAGGAGATACCCAGGGTTACAAATGACCCCCTCCTAATCCTCCCGGGTCAGTAAACCGAGCAGACAAGAACCACCACGGGCTGCAGGGAGAGTAGCATCTTCTCCCCAGGACCGAAGGCAGCATCCTCATCCCTCCTCCCGAACACCCATGTGGAAGCACAGCTAGCAGGCCCCCTCCCCGCAATCGGCAGCAAGCGCCCCAGTCTGATGGCCAGTCCACCCACCCTCCCACCCCAGCTCCCTCTTTCCTCTCACCTTCTGGGTTTTCTCTTCTCTTGCATGCTGCTGTCGCCAGTTGGCAAAGGCAGAGTAGAAGAGAGGAAGAGAGACGAGAGGTGGGGAGCCGGGGGGAGGGAGAGGAGAAGGGAAAAGGGGGAAAACACAGTTGAAATGTCTTGTTTTTCAACCCGCAAAAGGATGCAACATCCCGATGTAAAGTGCCCATTGCAAGGAGCCCTCCCTTCCTCCTTAACACCCCAACCCCAGGAGCCCTCTTCCCAGCCCGCTTCCCAACAGCTGCAAGAACTCCAGCGCTTACCGTGTTTGGATTGAAATTTCCCCATTCCGCTCTCCACACTCTCTTCTCTTGCCAAAGCAGTCCGTTCAATTCGTCCTCCTCTTGCGGGAGCCTCTTCCCCCAGGGTTCCCACCCTTCCCACCCACCCACCCCCAGCTCTTCGGGGGTCTGCAGCCGCTACCGCTGGCCGCGACGAAGATTCCCGGCTCGGGACAAGGAGATCATTCAGGTGCAGATTTGTAATCCAAAAACCAGAGGGGAAGCCCGAAAGATCCACATGGAATCCGCGCGAGGAAAGCGACGGTGCGCTGCAGCCTCTTCCGTGGCCAGTCTTTCTCTCGCTCGCTAGCTCGCTCTTTCCCCACGCTCAGCTCAGCCCTGGGTCCTAGGTTTTTGGGAAAGTGGGAGCGAAAGAAAGAGCGAAGGGCTAAAGGTCTTTCGCCTAGAGACAATACACAATTAAGGATGCGGAATGCACCCAGAGATGAGAAGGCAGGAGCAAAAAGCAGCCCCCCTCCAGGCAAGCACTGCCGGGGTGGCGCGGATGCAGATGCGCCAGCAGCAGCAGCAGCAACAGCAACAGCAGCAGCAGCAGAGATTGAAGAAACGTGAGAGCAGCAGGAGAAGGCAGGAGCGACTGGAGCCTCCCCAAAAGGCTGGGGGTGGGGGGAGCACTGAGAGGCACAGGAAAAAAAGAAAGGGGTAAAAAAGAAAAGGTGCGAGGAAGGGGAAAGAAGGAGGAGGAATAAGAGAAGCAGAAGGAAGAGAGGAAGAAGCTCCAGCTGCAACAGCTGCAGCGTGTGCGGGCCCCCAGCTGCACTCTGAGAGCGCGCGCCGGGCGCTTGGGGGTTTAATCGCAGCCCTGCGCAGCGCCCCTGGCGGCCGCAGACTACCCTGCTACAGAGACCAACTCTGTAGGAGAGACCAAGTCTCCAGGCGTTTAAAAAGCTGTCTGCCGAACATGGTGGCTGCCCAGGAGGCTGGCTGTTCACTCCAGGGGGTCTCAGAAGACCCGGGGAGCTAATTCTCCTCTCTCAGCTCCAGTGGACAAGAAAAGATGCACATTTTGCGGGGAGCCAGAACGACAACCCTGTGCTTCCAGGAGCATTTTCATTTTTGCCCCCAAAGGGTATTACAGAGTCCTAAGAAACCCACAGGCACTAAGGCTGTGTCTGCAGACAACAAGGTGAACATTTGACAGTGATTCTCGAATTCATTAGTGTTGACAGCCCAATCGAAAAATCTTAGCCAAGAGATGGACCTTATGACCTAAATCACACAATTTGTGGGGCACACGAATCCGATTAGTTTAATTAACAAGAAGCTCCCTTTATTTTGTGCTCTATTTTTTTATACAGCATATTTTATTCATTTCCTATAGTATATTATTTCCTATAGCATATTTTCATGTAGTATACTTTGTATATAGATATGCACTTATTTATATTTACACACATATATACACTGGCATATGCATAGGTATAAAAACAATAATGCTTTAATCTCATGAACTATTATTAAGACATCTAATCTCTGGGCCTCAGTTTCCCTTATCTGTAAAATGGATCGGGGAGGGAAGGACTAGCAACGGTCTGTCCCTAAATCTATTCTCCTATGATTTTGCCAGATGAGATAATGTAAGTAAACCGAGTTTTGCCTACATGAAGGGACTATATGAATATCAGCTACTATTATTATTTTATTATAAATACTGTTAGTATATCTAACATTGTAGTTCAAACCAATTTAACGATTCACATACTTAGAACATAAGAGCTGGAAGGAACCTTAGAAATTGTCTAGTCCAATAGCTTCATCATATGGATGAAGACACTGAAGTGAAGAGAGTATCTATAACTGAAGTCCTAAATTAACTAACACAGCTAGTAGTGAAATAGACCCAGGTTTCCTTACTCTTTTCACTCTGGCTCCCCTGTTGGAGAAGAGAAGAAAGGAAAGATATGTAATAAGTTCTTGAAAATTTTACTCTGAAAAAAAAAGATGTAAATTGTTTGTAGTTAAGAGATAAATTCCCTTGACAACCTAGTTAACCCAGGCAACCCCTGATTCAACTCCCCTGTAACCTGATTCAGGAGATCATCACACTTTTATGGTTGTTTCTTCATCCTCTTTATGTTCCCACATAAAAGGGGGAGACCAGAGAAATTGTCCAGGATTTGGTTACAATATTATGCTTCCAAATCCTTCTTTTGCTTTCCTGGAATTAAGCCCTGTAACCTGGATCATGCTGTCAGAAACAGCCACATGGTACGAATGACATTTTCTGTATGCACACACATGAACCAGTAGAGGTCATCACATACCTCAGTAAGTAAACAGGCAAGATTTGGAAGAGATCCTCTGTTGCCTTTGAGAATGGCTCCATAAAGGGATTTTCTGCTGCACAGCTCAGTATGCTGTCCCTGGGAGAATATTTACATTGATGACCATTGAAGTGAAGATTAAAGACCTACTACCAGCTAGAGTAAATCATTTGGAGAGCTCTGATCCTTTCCCAGCTCTCCTCTTCATCATCTTTGTTTTCTCTCTCTATACTGGTTCCTTCTCCACCTTCAAGCATAACGTAGTACTCTCCTGTATTTAAAAAAAAAACAAAAAACTTCCATTTTTCCATTGTCCCTCTCACCCCAAGGTGCCATCCTATCTCTTATCTTCCTCCAAGTGACCTTGATTTTGTCATCCCCTCCTTTTTACCCTTTGAAATCAATCCTCTGTGGCTACCATTAATCTGAAATTATTTACTTGTTGGTAAGCCTTCTGAGCAAACTGTTCTACCTTTTCTCAATCTTTGAGTTTTCCTTGATCTCTCAGCAGTAACTGGTCCTGATGATCACTCTCTCCTTTAAATTCTCCCTGGGCTTTCCCATGTTAAATTACCCTCATTTTCCTACTTCTATGATCTTTCCATGCCTGTTTGCCTTTCTAGATTCTTTTCTTTTTTTCCAGAGTCTGATACAACTTCCACCCCCTCCCACCAACAAGCTGAGTCCTTGATCCTTTCTTTTCTCTGTACAATTAATTTCTTGGAGAAATCATCCTTGCTCATAGCTTCAGTCCTATCTCTCTTACTGACTTCTAAATCTGTATCTCCAGTCATTACTTCCCAATTAAGCTCCAGTTCTGCAAGTCCAATTGCCTATAGGACATTTGCACTGATATTTCATACTGTAATCTGAAATTCATTATGGTCAAAATGAATTTTTTTTCTATAAACTTGCTTTCTCACTTCTAATGTCTAAATCCCTCATTCCCAATATCCAGATCCCTTTCATCAGAATCGTTATTTCTTCACTCATCCAACCTTAACATCTTGAAATTATTCTTTTAGCTACAACCCTTTTTAAAATTATAAGAGGGTACAAAAAAAAGTAATAGAAATAGTCCCTGTCCACAAAGAGCTTACAATCTTAAGTGGGAAGGCACGATATGCACAGAGATGAAAGAACTAAACCAGGCAATATTTTATATACTTTATTAGTCAATCAACAAGTATTTCCTAAGTGCCTACTATGTTATGAGCTAGGCACTTTGAAGAAAAAAATTACCCAGTGTAGGGTACTGACTTCAGCCCCTGGGAACTCTAAAGAACACTGCTACAATTATGTCTCATACTTCTGAAACAGAACCTCAGGGGCCAAGAGAATGCAAGTTCATCTCCATGGCTAATCAGAGCACGGTGCTAATGAGGCCAAGGTCATGAGTTCAATCCCTGTATAGGTCAATTAACTTTTCTGTCTTCTGTGGCAACAGACTGCACCCTTGCATACCAGTTCATCATCTTGTAAACATGTCGGAGACTTAGAGTATGCAGTATCGAGGACAGGGAGAGGAGTTACTTAACAAAAAAAAGTTCATGTGAAAAAAGAGCTGAGATTTTTGGTGGACTGCAAATCCAATATGAGTCAACAGTGTGACGAGGCAACCTCCCCCCCACCCCTAACCAAAGCTAATGCAGTTTTAGGCTTAGGTCATGCAGAAGGGTGTGTGTGTGTGTGTGTGTGTGTGTGTGTGTGTGTGTGTGTGTGTGTGCTGTGCCTGGGTTAGATTACATATGGAGTATTGTACTCAGTTCTGGTTACCACATTTTAGGAAACGCATTGCTAAGTTAGAGTATGACCACAGGAGGGTGACCAGGATAGTTAGGGAACAGGAGACCATGCCATATGAGCAGTGACTGAAAGGACCTAGAGAAGACAAACCTGCCAGAGAGGGGACAAGGGGAATCTGACAGTGTCTCCAAAGAACTGAAGGTTTCTGATGAGTGAACATTGGACTCTTTCTTTGTGGCCTTGGGAGGTCAGAATTAAGAACAATTGGTGGAAGTTGAAAATAGGCAAATTTAGGTTTGATGAGAGAAAACATCATAACAATTAGAGCTGTCTCAAAGTAGAATGAGTATCTATGAAAGACCTCCTCATTTGGAGTGGTGGTGAATTCCGTTCCTTATAGGGAGACAGACACCTTAGAAAACCATGGGGCAACTCTTGATGAAGAGGTTACCACTATTCTTTCCCCTTCCCCTAAGAAATTGGACCATTTGGTAAACTTCTTATTTAACCTAATGATTTATTTTTTTGCTTTTGGAGGGAGGAGGGTAGGGCAATTGGGGTTAAGTGACTTGCCCAAGGTCACATGGCTAGGTGTGTGTGTGTGTGTGTGTGTGTGTGTGTGTGTGTGTGTGTCTGAGTCCAGATCTCAACCTAGGTCCTCATTACTCCAGGGCCTGTGCTCTACTCATTTCGCCACCCAGCCACCCAAACTTATTGATTTTTTAAGAAGTAGTTCCTAAAGCCAGTAGTTTCTTCACTTTGGGCATCAAAAAAGCTTGATTACTGGGGGTTAAGAGTAGAGTGGTAACCCTTGCAAAACATATATGCTTTTAAGGGCAAGGCTAAAGGAGGACTTGAAACCAACCTCCCACCAACTCCAAGCTTTAACCTTCAAAGTACTGTGTTTTGGAAAAAATCTTAGAGATCATCTAACACAATTTGTTCATTTTGCAAGAGGAGAAAATTAAAGCCCTGGAGGGGAAGTGCTTTGTCCAGTGTCAAGGAGGAAGACTCCTTCAGCTCTCTTGATGCTAACTCTATGCTGAGATGGAGTCTGAGCCTCAAAAACTCAGTCAGAGCTGGAAAGAACCTAAGAAATCACCTTGTACAATACCCCTCAATTCACAGATGAGGAAACAGAGCCCCAGGGTTAGTGTCAAAGCAAAGACTAGAACTCAGTTCTTTTAATTCTTAGACCAGGGTCTGTTAGCCAAATTGTGGAAATTTGGCTGGGGATTGGGGGTGGGGTAAGGTTAGCACTAGTCTTTCCATAGTAGAAGGCCCTGGTCTAATGGTTCAGAATAAGCAGTTAATTAGGTGAGTTGGGGGAAGGGTTCCATAGTTCCCGGCCTGCCCACGATCATAACTCCCCCCATTCCCAATCCTGGGAAAGTTTAAGAAGTTTGGGAGAGTGCCCTTCTTTGTCTCCTCCCTTTCCTGTTTTATGCCACCAGAGTAACCCCTCTGTCCCCACTTCCACCCCCCCCAACACGGGGCAGAAGGTGCTGAGTGGGAGGTGACAATGGAGAACTCTCCTGAAAGCATTCCCACCTCCTAGGTTAGCCTTGGTAAAGGGTACTTCCTTCCAAAGCCAACCCCCCATTCCCCCTCCATACCCCCCTCCCATTAATCTTGGGAAACTTTGAAAAGTCAGGGAGGGAAAAACTTCAGGGGAAAGAGAAGGGCTCTGGGAGGTGGCAGTGACTCAAGGAAGGCTCAAACTTCCAGCAGGAATGAAGGAATTGCTTCCTTCCCTTGTCCCCTTCCTCTTCCATCCCTGATTCTATGCCCCAGCCCAATGCCAAACACCGGGCTCTGTCCCTGCCCCACTCCTAGGCCCTCTCAACCACCCTGTCTTCTTTTTTATAGAATCACTTGGCAAGGGACTCTGGGTCTAATTCACTGCCCTTGGGCAAAGTCTCCATTAGCTTTACCTTAGTTACTTCTCTGGGCACTGTGAAGATTTTGCTGCTAGGACTCTGTTCAGGACCAGGATTTCAGAGATCAAAGCTAACCGGGAACCAAGTATCAAGTACATGTTTGCTGTATATTCTGGATGTGCATCAACTTCAGCCTATTGAGATGAGGGCAAAAGAACTGGCTTTCAGTCAGTCAGTCAGTCAATCAATCAATCAATCATTCAATCAACAAGCAGCTAAGTGGAGCAGTGGATAGAATGCTGGGCCTAGAGTAAAAAATACCTAAGTTCAAACTGGCCTCAGATATGTACTAGACTTAGATACTTATCTGGGCAAGTCACTTAACCTCTCTCAGCCTTAGTTTCCTCACCTGTAAAAGGGGCATAATAATAGCACCTACTCCCAGGGCTGTTATGAGGAACAAATGAGATATTTATAAAGTGTTTAGCATAGTGCCTGCCACTTAGGAAGTCCCATATAGATGCTGGCTATCATTAAGCATTTATTAATTGCCTACCATGTCAATCAGTCAGTAAACATTTAATAAGTGCCTACTATATACCAAGCACTGTGCTAAATGCTGGGGATACAAAATGTGGTCAGAGTCAGTCTCTGCCCTCAAGGTGCTCAGTCTGCAACTCATGTCTGTAACTGAGCAGGTGAGAAGATATGGGAGTCTGAAGGAGGGAAGATTTGGCTTGTGTGTGGAGTGGGATGGTAAATAAGTTTGTTGTTAAGTAATTTTTCAATTGTATTCAAGGCTCCATGACCCCATTTGGGGTTTTCTTGGTAGAGATACTAGAGTAGTTTGCCATTTTCTTCTCCAGCTCATTTTACAGATAGGAAACTGAGGCCAACAGGGGTAAGTGACTTGCCCAGGGTCACACAACTTAGTGTCGGAAGCTAGATTTGAATTTGGGAAGATGAATCTTTCTCATTCCAGGCCTGACTATCTATCCACTGTGCCATCTAGCTGCCCCAGTTAGTGAACATTAAAAGAATTTCCTATGTGCAATAAGAGCCCAGTTGAGGATCAATAATATAAATTTGTAGCGGATTCATTGCACTTTGTTGGGTGACTTTCCTCAGCTCCATCTAGCAATATATGAGTTGATTTGGAGGAAGCGCCTGGCACAAGTAATCTAGGACCAGGGTTTGCTAAGGGATGAATAAAAATAGAACAAGAGGGCAAGAGATCCCAAGTTTAGCTTGGAAGTCAGAGGACCTGAGTTCAAGTCTTGACTGTGCAACTTAAACTTACTATCTGGAATCTTGCGTAAAACCTTTATTTTCTCTGGGCCTCAGGTTCCTTTACCTGTAAAATGAGGGAATTGAACTAGACAACATCTAAGTTTCTTTCCAGCTCTGAATCTGGCCTTTCAGGACTCAACTGCTAAGTATTTAGTGTTCCAGACACAATTCAACACTCTTTCAGCTTCTATTCTCTACTTTATGGTGTTTGGAGGGAGAACATGCTGCCCTCAGCTATCACAAGATCCAGAAAGGTAGGGTTCCGAGTCAGTTGGTTCTATTAAGAAAGCTTCTACTACCCCCTCTCCTCATCCCTGACTGTTACAGGGTCCCAAACTACTAACCCCAAATCTATTCATTTGAATTTCAAAGCTACTCACCATGTTTTTGAGCCCCAATCAATGAAGCTCACCTTTTAGACTAGTCAGGCCTCATATTGTGGTGAGAATGAAAACAAGGATACTTAAAATCGAAAGCATTATGATACCAAGAAAGTATCACATGATAACCATACAATGTATCCAATGCTACCACCGTGCCAAGCCACCTCTTTGCACAATCACACTCAGAACTCAAGAAGCTTGGTTTAAGAGTTCTAGGGCTTCTCAATCTATGGAGATAGGGGTAAGGGTGGTAAAATTTGTACAAGCACTAAGTGTTTCCTATGTGTCAGGCACTGTGCTAAGTGCTAAAGATACAAAGAATGGTAATAAACAAACAAAGAAACAAAAAACTCTTTCCATCTCCTGACACCAGCAGAAACCTGGAACCCCCTGGAAGACACCACATTCCTGATTACATTCTCTTGTACTAGGTGTTCTTCCTCACCTGACATACTTGGACAGAAATAGCAGGCATACATCTTGTTCTACAGACTTGCTCTTCTCACCAATTTCAAACCTTCCCTTTGTCTCCCATCTCTCAGTGCTTCCTCCTCTTCTGAGGTTCATTCTATGTATCAGAACTCCCTCTCTGTATCCTTGCATAATAAGCTAGTACTTCAAATTCAAGACTGGAGTGAAATAAGATGCCTTTGTCTCATTTGGCAACTAACACGAATTAATCTGCTAACAATAGTTAGCATTTAGCAAATAGTGAAAGGAGCTTCACCTAGTCATAGAATGTAAAGGATGCCCACCAAGGATATAGCTTCGATTCAGTAGAATACTGCTTCTCTGCCTCTGTGTTGCCCATGCTGGTCCATGGTCAAAAGTCTATGCCAACAATTAGAGGTCCTTATGCTCTTGGTCATTTTTATAGTCAGGGATCAGGAATTTATGGTGATGGTTGAAGTTTTTGTCCCCTGATTCCATTAAGTCTGGATCACAGTTTCAATATCTTTTAAGAAAAAATTAGCCTAACCTTCATGGAGTGAGGCCTTAGGAAAAGCTAGTTCAGCCTATGTGGCAGGAGCCTAGGAAATATTTATTATTCCTTTCACAACGTACCACATTGGTGCCTAGATCCTAACTGTCTTCCAGGGGACCTTCTATTACTTAATGATTTTACAGACAACCTTAACACAGAGGATATTAAAGGCTTGTCATAGGCAGCACTGAAGGAAGAAAAGAAAGAAAATATAAAGAAAGCCAAGAGGCAGCATGGACTAATGATTAAAGAGCTGGCCTTGAAGCTAGGAAGGCCAGGGGTCAAATCCCCAGCTCTGATACATAACTGGCTGTAAAACTCTAGACGAGTTACTTAATGTCTCAGTACCAAATCTTTGCTCCTTCCTCCTTTTTTCTTATGGGGGATGGGGAGAGACTATTTCATTTCTCCTCTGATTGCCACCTCTCATCAATGCAACTTCTTAGTCCTCCAAGGGGAAGAGTAATGACTCATCATTTCCAGACTACAGTGAATAAAGTTTTACATTGGGCTTTCCTTTCTCACTGCTTTTCAGTGTCCACTTTACTTGGGTCTGTTTTCTGCCCACCCTTGGGGCACTCAACTCTTGTGGCTGTCTCTGGGGCTCAAGATGCTGCTTGCTGCTGCTGGGGAGTGTGCCACTGCCTGCTGCCACCCTGGGGCCTGTGCCACTGCCCCAGGGGCTGGACTAGCTGTAAGGCCTAGTGCCTCAGGCCAAAGTTTCATGGATCCTGGCTGGTCTGCCACATTGAGGAGATCAGGAATAGCCACATGATGGCTCAGGCAACTCCAAGGGGTTCTGTTCAGCTAGGTCAGAGCTTTGATTCCTCTACCATCTTCTCCAATTCAGGAAATTCCTCCTACTGCCAGTCATCTCCAATTGAGGGACCAAGGACTCCTCATAGCTTAAACTTACCAAGCTACTGCCAAGGCTAGGATGTCTAGCTCAGGATTAATCGTCTATGCTCATAGAAATAGACACAAAGCAAAAGGGGTGCTCAAAGAGTGTTTTAGGCCAATACACACACTCTATCTACCATGGACAAGCAGTCATATTTTTCTGTCAGGATGGGAAGAGACAGAGAGACATAGACAGAGACACTCAGACAGAGGTAGATAGTGACAGAAAAACAAAGAGAGATATGCAGAGACAAAGCCAGAAAGACAGAAAGTTACAATTCATTGTGCCAGGGTAAGAGTGGAAGCTGTTCCTCTTTTTAAACATTTTAAATTATAAAAGCTCCCCTCCCACCCCGCTTCACCCCACTTGGGGTGCACTTGTCCATTTCCCACTCTGGAAAGGTCTCTGGATTCCTGGGGAGGATCAAGCACTGTCCTCTCAAGTGCTTCTCCAGTGTCCTACATTAAAAATAACAATAAAGTCTCTATAGTACAGATACTAATGGCTTCCCAAATGCCATATAAAAAGTACAAAGCAGTTACTTTAGCAAGTTTTTAGGCAATCAATGAATTCTAGTCCCTGGCTGGGGTGGGGCTGGCACCCAGGCTTACTGCAGCTAGTGGGTCTGGAGATCACTATCACTCCCAAATGTAAAGATAATGCCTGCTCCACAAACAACAGTTATTGCAGTTATCATCTTCAGGACATAGTTTTAAGAGACTCAGAGCATCTGTCTCTAGTTGCTAAATGGCCATAGAGAGTTTAGTTTGCGTTAATCTCCGGGGCAGGGAGGACATTCTCATCAGCAGCCAACATCACCAGAAGCACCACCAGGCACAGGAACCTCCCCAGGCTCACTTACCTCTGCATTCCCCTCCTCTACTTCAGGGGATGTTTCCCATTCCGATCCTGCCTACTGTCATCAACGTAATTGACTGGGCCTGCAGTGAGCAAGGGTAGTGGGTCATGTTCAAGAGCATTATAAAATCAGGCAATTGTGGAACACTTAGCAGTTAACAAAAGGGGCTTCTCTTAGCCATAACATGGAAAGATACAAAAAGAATATAGTCTCAATTTAGTTGAACGCAGTTTTCATGGCTCTTTGTAGCTTTTGGTGGCCCATAGTCAGAAACCTGAAGGAATAATCCAGAGTTGCTCGTGCCCTTAGTGCTTTTTGACCAGAAAGCTATGTTAATGACCAAAGCCTTAGTTTCCTGGGCCAATTAAATTTTCAGAGAGTTCATTTCCTTTTAAGAAAAAATTCATCTAACGTGCATGGGGTGGGGCTTTAGAAAAAGTTCACCCCAGTCAATGTGTCCTGGCTCTAGGAAATATTGCTCCTATAACACACTGATGCAGATGACTGCTGCTGATGCTACGTTTTGTTGTCTGGGATATTGTTGTCTCCCAACTCAGGAAGTCAGAGCCTCTCTGTGGCCCTAGTTTCCCAAATAAAAGGCAAGGTCTCAAGTATTCTGTGAGTGGATGGAATCCATAGTTTTGGCATTGGCAGGAATGAAAGAAGTCTTACTGGTGTACCATGATGCTATCCCATCAGCCCTCACACTAGCATTCTTTGGAACAGGAACCTATCAATGCTTGCAACACCCCAGTAGGATAGGATGGGGTTTGAAGGGTGCTCCTCCCTACATTGTGGTAACTATTCCCTTTGCTCTCCATTTCCATTTCACTCTTATCCCTTGGTGTCTTAGCCTTTGTGTTTCTTGCTTTTATATATTAGAACAAGAACTTTGCCAGCCTAAATTGTTAATCTCACAACAAGTGGGTGCTGAAACAGTGCCCAGTGTCAATGAATGGATGGCAGATGCTGCAAAATGAAGCTCCATAGGATGCTGCCATCAGAGCTATTAAGACATGCCCCTTCCATGAGCTTCTGTCACCAGTCACTGATTTGAAAACCTTTCCCTGTGACTTCTCTTATCTACAGCCAGTAATGCTATACCTTCTTGCCAGTACCTGCTCCTCTGTGGCTCTAAAGCCCCAGTTCTTATGTCAATAGACTATCCTTCATCCTGTATGTCTTCCTCTCATCCTCAGTCAGCCAACAAGCATTTATTAAGTGTTTACTATGTGGGGCAGCTAGGTGGCACAGTGGATAGAGTGCCAATCCTGGAGTCAGGAAGACTTAGCTTAGGAGTAAAATCTGGCCTCAGGCACTTACTAGCCATATGGCCATGGGTAAGTCACTGAACCCTGTTTACCTCAGTTTCCCCATCTGTAAAATACATCGAAGAAGGAAATGGCAAACCATTACAGTATCTGCCAAAGAAACCCCAAATGGGATCACAAATAGTTGGACATGACTGAAAAGTGACTGAATAACATGTGCCCTGCACTGCATTAAGTGTTGAAGATACAAAGAAAGCCCCCCTGTCCCACCCTCAAGAAAGTCTTTCCATCTTCCAACACTAACAGAAGCCTGGAACCTTCTGGAGACATCACAACCTCGATGACATTCTCTAGTACTGAGTGCTCTTCCTCTTATATCACCTGACATACTTGACTAGAAATGACAGGCCCCCCATTCTCTCCATTTCTCAGTGCTGCCTCCACTTCTGAGGCTCATACCATGTGTCTGCAGCTCTCTGTCTGTATCCTTGTTGAAATCATTAGCCTGATCACCCTTCTTCTGTCCACTTTTGGTCCCTAAGCACTGTTCCCTGGTTGTAGCATTAGCAAGTTGATGATCCCCCTAACTTAGTGACCTCCCTGTTTATCAACCTTTCCCATTTGCCTGGCTCCAGGAGGTAATATTTCACCTTGTCTTATCAAGAACCTGGACTTTATATATTTCCTGACTGGCTCCTTACCATCCTCTTTACACTCTGGCCATTGCCATCATTTCCCCATGGTGGCATCCTTGGACTTCACCCATGGGTCTCCTAGGTCCGTTAGGTGAGATTAAAATCTATTCAATGGAATTTTTTAAAAAAGAAATTTTCAAGAATTTTATTTTGCCATCTTGTTACAATTCACATATATTTGTTTTTTCTTCCTCTCCTGCTCCTCCCTCACCTCAACAACAACAAAGGAAAATAAAAGCCTCATAACAAATACACATAATCAAATGAGGCTAATTCTCATTAGTCATGTCCAAAAATGCAGCATTATTTCTTCGCTTTGAGTTGATCACTTCTCTGTCATGAAGTGGATAGCACATTCCATCTTCTATCCTTTGGAAGGGTTGTTGTCCTTGGTTCTTGAAGAGGACCAAAGTGACATCACTATGATAAGAGTCAAATTTCAGTGTATCTGACTGTGACCCATCAGACCAATACGAGCTCAGAAAGCTTTACCACAGGTCAGGCACAAATAGTCCATGTGAACATTTGGGGTGGATACTCTAAACTTGTGCATCCTGTGTTTCCTTTCAGTTGTTTCAATTCTGCTATGCTTAGAGAGCATGGCACCTTCTCTGATGTGGGCATGCCATGCTGAGGGGTCCTGTGCCAGTGTCTCCCATGTCATACAATCAATTCCAAAGTTCTCAAGAGAGACCTTGAGAGTGTCCTTGTATTGCTACTTCTGACCACCATGTGAATGCCTGCCCTGTGTGAATTCTCCATAAAATAGTCAACAACGTGGCCAGGCCATTGGAGTTGCACTCTCTGAAGCAGAGTTTGAATGCTTGGCAGTTTAGTTCAAACAAATTTATCATTACATTGTTCAGAATTTTAGTCTTTCAAAGTTATTTTTCTCTATAATGTTGTTTTGTTGTTGTAGTTAAATTGTTTAGTCATATCTGACTCTGTGGCCCATTTATGGGGTTTTCTCAGAAAAATACTGGAATGGTTTGCCATTTTTTTCTCCAGGGTCCACATTTTACAGTTAAAGAAATGGAGGCAAACAGAGGTTGACTTGACCAGGATCATGTGACTAGTAAGTGTCTGAAGCTTGATTTGAACTCAGGTCCTCCTGACTCCAGGCCCAGCACACCACCTAGCTGCCCATATAACGATTGTTATCATTCAATATATTGTTCTCTTAGTTCTGTTTACTTCACTCTACATGAGTTTATAGAGGCCTTACTAATTTCCTTTGAAACTATCTAATTCTTCACTTCTTATGGCATGATGATATTCCATTACATTCATATACCATAATTTGTTTAGATGTTCCCAATAGATGGACCACCCTTGCACCCCATTCCCTTTGTTTTCAGTTTTTTCTGCTGCTGCAAAAATTTATGATGGGCTCCTTTCCTCTTTGATCTCTTTGGAGGTCTAGGCCTACCTACAATAGAATTTTAATGCAATGATACAATAAAGAAATATTCTTTTCAAACTTTTTTTCTTAGAAATAATTTTGGTACTGAGTATAACAAAAACAGAAATAAACGCAACTTTCAAAATTTCAAGCACATGCTTTGAAAAAATTGCCTAGCTGGAATTGATCTGTTCTATCCAAATAGGGAGAATCATTTATGGCCACTGAAAACCACCTAAGGTGTCAGTATGTCTAATCAACCAAGGCTATTAGTAGCACAAAAGGTTAAGCTATCTCAGACAGGGTGAACCAAATAAACAAAACCATGAATCCATTAGAGAGATATTTGTTAGATCTTTCTGACTTTTGGAACTTTTCTCTAATGATATTCAAAGACAAGAATTGGCAGAAGTGACTAATTTCCCCATGAGCAGGGATTATAATGATTCTGTTTCTCTCCAATCAGAGGTAATGTAATAGGGATACAGACTAGATCTGTAATTTCATTGCTATAGGGCCTTTCTGGGGAGGAAGCTCCCTTGTTTTTCCATGTTGCTTTTCTCTAATATAATAGAGCCAGTTAACTTGGAAATAATTGCCATCATGGTGTAGAAACAGGGGCTCTTTTTGGTTTTGGACCCCTTTGGTAGTCTGATGAAACCTGTGGACTCTTTCTCAGAATAATGTTTTAAATATATAAGATTGCAAAGGAATCAAATTATATTGAAATAAAGATTTAATTTTGTCTCTTATCCAAGCTCACAGACTTCTTGAAATCTAACTACAAATCCCAGGTTAAGAAACCTTGTTATGTGGCTGGATGAGTTGTGGTATATGATTGTGATGGAATTCTACTGTGCTATAAGAAATGATGAGCTTGATGATTTTAGAGAAGCATGCATAAATTGCATGAAATAATGAAGAATGAAATGAGCAGAACCAGGAGAACATTGTATACAGTAATAGCAATATTGTTCTGAGAACAACTTTGGATGAACAAGTCATTTTGACTGTTATAAATATCCAAATTAACTACAAAAGACTTATGAAGGAAGATGCTATCTGCATGCAGAGACAAACAATTGAGAAATAGAAGTATGTCTAGAATGGTCTTGCACACACACATTTTATTAAGAGCAATTTTGTTTTAATTATACTAGATGACTTCTAAGTTCTCTTTCATCTCCAGAATACTAAGTTACTTCTAATGACAAGGACCTACCTAGATAGGCTATTCTTTTTTTAGTCATATGGTAAGGTATAGGTTGTGAAGAAGGGCCTTATGTGAAGAAGGGCCTATATTTATGGAAGTCCGTGGACAAAAATCACAGACAATGGACAATCACAGATAGGCTATGACCTACAGATAAATGTTTGTGATTAGAGGGAACCCCCAAATCCATGAGACCACATTTGAGTATTTGGGTATGATGAGGTAGATTGCCACATTATGAAAATGATTTAATTCACCAAGTTCAGAACAAAAACTTTATGCTCAAGGGCACTAATTAAGAAATTGACAATTTACTTCAATGTGGTCTATAGCTGAATCAAAGAAAAATGTTGAAATGGAGCTATTCCTTTTCTGGTCTAGAAAATGAATGATGCAGAACAAAACTAATAATTTTTGATCCAGCAAATGGGACTCGTGGGCTTCCCAGAAGAGATGAAGTCCAAAGAAGGGTTGGACACTGAAGGGTATGAATTATGCAAGGAAGGTCTAACATTCTGTGGTTTAGGTTTCTATGGTTCTGAGCTTCATAAGAGCAGGTAAGAATAAGCATATCCTGCTTTTTGGAGGGGGTTAAGGCAGGGCAATTGGGGTTAAGTGACTTGCCCAAGGTCACATGGCTAGTAAGTGTTATATGTCTGAGCCCGGATTTGAACTTAGGTCCTCCTGACTCTAGGCCTGGTGCTCTATTCACTGTGACACTTAGCCACTATACCACAACCCCCCCCCCCCACCCCATATCAAATTAGTGAAAGATTGGATAAGCTACTTGCCTAAAAATTTCCCTAGAGATTTGTTGAAGTCCTGCAAAGATGATACCTTGTAACCACCATTTCCCTTAGCAACTGTGAGGACAGAAATGACAGAAATTCAAGAAAGACAACATATGTAATTGTCTATTTATCATAATTAAAAGAAAAAAAAAGGGAAACTTCATGGTGGTGGTTGTTGCTGTTGTTTGTCCTTCATTTTTGAAAGGATCCGATGACACCAGGGGGTGATGTCTTAACTTTTGTGTGAATTGGATTTAAGTGAGGCTCAAAGTCATCAGCCTCACTCTCTCTCCCAGAGTCATTGAAGGCCAGCTCAGGACAAAAATCAAGATGACTGGGATGTCGTGGATGACCTTGGCATCTTCAATGTCTGACCAGATTCTCAATGCCCACAGAGCCTGCTTCAGCTGCCTTCATGGCCATTGGAACAAATCGTCGTCATCCATCCATTCTGCAGGGTGATGTCTTCACACACTAGGGGTAGACACACCCCTAACTCACTGTAATTTGGGGCTCAGTTCACCTCACATGGAGGCATCCGTGAGGGACCTTTGGAGCATTTGCTTACATGGAAGCTTCTTGGTCCTCTATCACATGGGTAGGGTAACCTCCTTTGATTGACTGCTTGTGGCTTTAAAACTGAGAAGACTCTCTGCTGCTCTCTCATTGGCTGCATCCAGATCCTAGTTTACTCCCATTGCAGAAACCATGAACAGAACCAGGGAGAGGGGAAGGACTTCCTTTCCCTACTCCCTCTTTTTTTACCCTAGTTCAGGGAAAGGGGCCTGTGGGTGTCTGTTTCTGATCTGTGTGGTTTGGTCTCCTCAGTTTGGTCTCCTCAGTTTCCAGTGCTGGAGGTGATCTCCAGTGGACCAGAAATTCAAGCCATGGTGACCTTGGGGCCAAAATTATAGGGGTGGTGGTGCATGCAGCCAGTCATCCTGACACGGAAGTCCTGAGAAGCCAAGGTGCCTGGGACTTGAGCCCAAGGAGAAGTTTGAGCTTGAAACTGGAACTGTGATCTGCTGGAATCAAGCGGATATATGAACCTAATTCCCTTCTGATCCTGGGAGACTGAGGTAGTGCAGGGGCCTGGAGAGAACAGGATTATTCCTCTCATGTGTTGAGGAGGAGGTTTGTATATTTATGATTATATCTTCTGAAGTAAATGTTTCTGTATAAAAACTAAAAACAAACAAACAAAACTCAGCTCAGGCTCTACCCTAGTGAAGCCTCTCCCAGTCCCCTCTTCTGCTGTTCTTCCTTTTCCCCCATTACCTTGTAAAATTTTGTAAATATTTAGTAAAATATTTATAAAATATGTAAACATTGTAAATAATTTTCTAAATATTGTCTATGTGGTCTATATTGTTTATTTTATAAATATTGCTCATGTAGTCTTGCCAATTCCTTGAGGGCAGAGACTTTTGTTTTTTGTCTTTTTATTTCCTAGCATGGTGTCTGGCACATTGTAGGTGCTTAAATGCTTTTGATTTATTGATTTCTAGAGGAAAGAGTGCTAGATATGAAGTCAGAGGATGCATGATTTTGGGCCACCCATGCAGCTTTCATCACTTATAAAATGCAGGAGTTGGAAGAAATGACTTTAAATACTTTGTAACCTATACCTACAGCTGTCTCTATCTGGGGTGATATGCAGGGACTAAAATTTTTGTACTTGAAGGAAAGAGGTGGGGAGCAGGGTTTGAACAACATAAGTGACCCTTAAATTATTATTATGGGGGCGGCTAGGTGGTGCAGTGAATAGAGCCCCGGCCCTGGAGTCAGAAGGACCTGAGTTCAGAGCCGGCCTCAGACACTTAATCCACACAAACAAACAAAAAAAAACCTAGCCATGTAACCTTGGGCAAGTTACTTAACCCCAACTGCCCTAAAGGGGCGGCTAGGTGGCACAGTGAGTAAGAGCGCCGGCCTCGGAGTTTGGATGACCCGAGATCAGATCCGGCCTCAGAAAATGAGCACCCACGCATAAATAATGACTAGCCGTGTAACCTTGAGCAAGTTACTTAACCCCAATTGCTTTAAAAAAAAATTATTATTATGTTTAAACTTCCTATGATGCTTTCTGTATATTCAATTTTCCAGTCAGCAGAATTGGACTATTACAGATAAACCTGAAGCAGTGGAGTTGTCTTGTAGCCTTCAAGGACCCTAAATAATTTTGCTTCTGAGACCACTTTGTTAACAGGTAGGGGGAAAGGGGTGAAGAATATCCAGGAAGAAGGAATTTTCTTCAATTCTCTACAGAAACAACTATTGCTGTTCTTTCAGCTTGGTTCTGTTGTTGTTGTTTGTCCTTTGTTTTGGAGAGGGCTGATGACATCATGGGGTGATTTAAGTGAGGCAGAGTTCTAAAGTCATCAGCCTCACTCTCTCTTTCAGAGAAGTCCAGAGCCAGGACAAAAGCCATGAGTGGCGATGGCTTGGGATGCAATGGATGACCTTGGCATATTTAATGTCTGACTGAGTTCTAAGAGGGCCCCCCCCCCCCAACCCTCCCCACACACAGTGCCTGCTTCAGCTGCTTTCATGACTATTGGAACTAATTGTTATCATCTGTTCATTCCATGGTTGGGGTAGACACTCCCCTAAGTCACTGACAGGTTTGAAGCCTGTCAGTTACCCACCTGGTTTACCCTCTGTGCTGAGATGGTTTTACCAGCATGTGGTCACTGCACAGGTTATAGCATCATAGAATCACAGGTGAGAGTTGGATGACAGGTAGAAACCAAAGTGCTGGAAATGTGTGGCTAGAGGTGAGGAGATTGGACTAGGAGGTGGAGTAGTTCATTGACCAAGCATTAATATCACTGAAGTAACACAGAAAACACCTGGAAAAAGGGCCATGGATTCTCTTTGGAGTCTAGGTGGGGAACCCTTATACATGTAAGCCCCTAGTCCATTTGTCCTCTTTCTAAGGCTAGCTACACCTCGAGCCTCTATTTGATGGTTGCTGAAGTTATCTTTTCTTTTAAATCAGAAACAGCTTCGTCTTTCCTCCTTAGATAAGTAAATAAGCTTTCATTCAATCTATATTGGTTGCTTTTCACTTGTGTAAAAAGTTTCACAAATGAGCTAGTCTTGCCCTCCTGAGACCCAGATTAAACTTGCATTGATTTCCAAAGGGCCCCACACAGCTTTTAGTCTGTGTCTGAGATCCCAGTGACAGCAGTGGGGGCTTGATTGGGGCACTGAGTGTTCATTGTGCCTCCATGGATTTGTTGCTTTGTCTGTTGAAAAACCAAGCTGATTAGAATTATCCTGAGCTGATTGGAATACCATCTCCAAAGAGGCACATCCTCAGCTCTGATGTTTCTTCCCTGTACCAAAGCAATGGATAAATAATTCAGAAAAGAAAGAACAAAAGTTGCCCTTTCCTTTACATCCTCTGTCAGCTGGGTAAGTTACATTTTGGCAACAGAAGAGAGAAAAAGCTGGTCTAGCCTAGCTGCTGCCCTCATTATTTCCCTTTTTGCAATCAGATTTTCCAAACCTGCATAGCATCTTTTTAGGGCTTTAAGATGTGGAATCTGAAGAAAATATGAATAACAATGATGATTTTAAAAGCCTGCACAAATAATAACAGTCTGATTCTGTACGTTTTCCTCCTTGACCCTCACCCCTCCCTAGTACATACACTCCCTTGCCTCTAATTGGAGTTGATAGAAGTAGACTAGTATAAATAATGTAGCCTAAAAAAGGCATTGTAGTATAGTGGATGGAGATCTGGGTTCCAGTCCTACCTCTGGCATACCTTGATATGCCTCAGGCAACTCTCTAAGACTATGTTACCAATCAGCATCACTGGTGAGAGTTTACATTCTTGGAATTCCATATTATCAATAAAATCACATATCTAGACTAAATAAAAAAATGCATATGCTATTGTTGAGTTGTGTCTGACTCTTTGGGACCTCATCTGGGGTTTTCTTGGCAAAGATACTGGAGCCATTTCCTTCTTCAGTTCAGCAACCAGGAAATTAAGTGAATTGCCCAAGGTCACAGAGCTAGTGTCTGAGTCCAGATTTGAATTCAGGTCCTCCTGACTCCAGACCTGGTGCTCTTCTATTCACTGTTCCACCCAAACGCCCAAATGCATCCATAGGGAGTGTCAAATTGTACAATACTATCCTCAACATATATGATGACCAAGAGGGCAGGGCTATGTCAGGACTAAAAAATAACCTAGATCATGTTTCTCCAGTGTATGATATCTAGACACTATCTGGATCAAAATGTAGCATGGAACTGGGCACAGACCTCAAGGAAGTTGAAGAGTATTAGAATAAAATTCTACTATGTAGGCAGCAACTGAGGCACTCCCCTCTCACATATGGTTCAAGGTTTTCTATTGGCCCACATCTATTCAAAAGGATAACTCATACGTATCCACTGATGTGTTTACTTTTTCTTTCTCGTTTTTATTAATTTGTTTGTTTATTTTTAGTTTACAGGATTCAATTCCATAGTTCCTTGAGTTTCAAATTTCCCTTTCTTCCCCCCCCCACCCCCCGCGATGGCATATATTTGCAGTATAGGATCTGCAAATACTTTCACATTAGACATTAGTCAGGTTACAAAGGCCGATTGTACTAGATGGAATGAAAAATGGTAAAGAGGAAATAAAACCAAACAATGAAAAGAAAAAGATCAAGTAGTTTGCTTCCATCAGGATTCAAACTCAGTTCTTTCTAGTTCTTTCTCTGGATGTTGCATCTCTCTCCTTCATGAGTCTTTCAGGATTGACTTATATCACTGCATTGCTGAGAAGAGTCCAGTCTGTCATAGTTGGTCATTACACATATGTTGTGTCTGTGATTGTGTACAAATTTCTCCTGGTTCTACTCTTCTCACTCAGCATCAGTTTGTATAAGCCTCTCCAGATAAATATGAAGTCTGTCTGTTTCTCGTTTCTTATAGCACAATAGTATTCCATTACATGCATATACCACAACTTGTTTAGCCATTCCCCAAGTGTTTATTTTTTCTTATGATGTTCAAGGAGGGCTCATATTTCTGGCGTGAGAGCCCTTTTCAGGGCTGCTCATCCACGTACACCCAATTCTAGCCACTGGCTCTAAGAAGCTATAGCATGCACAGCAGTCACTCCCCAGTAAAGCCATCTTTGGAGGATGGGCCAAAGAAAACTGAGGGAAACGGACAGGCAACAAACCTGTAGGTGAGTAAGGGGAATGTCTATCCTAAGCATGTGAAGACTTTCCACAATGGAATGGGCAGATGAGAACAATTTGTTCCAGAGGCCACGAAGATGGCTGAAGCAGGTGCTGTGGGGTGCTTAGAGCTTGGTCAGACATCCAAAGACACAAAGATCATCCACTGCCTCCTGGGCCATCACCAGTCATCTTGACTTCTGTCCTGGCATTGGACTTCAATGACTTTGGAAGAGAAAGTAAAGCTTACAACTTTGTGCAACTCTGCCTCACTTAAATCACCCCATGATGTCACTGGTCCTCTTGAAAGACAAAGGACAAACAATACCATCGAGTCAGTCAACCACCTAGTATTTAGCTGCTATGTACTAGGCACTGTGTTAAGCATTGAGGACACAAAGAAAAGCAAAAGACATTGCCTGCTCTCAAATAGTTTACATTCTAATGTCAGGGAAAGGTGACAATTAATTCATAAGACAAAAAGTTGATGAGATAGAAAATATGCAAGAGAACATTCCCTACTGCACATTCATCCAGAAATGGGCACCACATCATCAGTGAGGACAGTTAGCACTTACAGGGATGGAGGAACCACACCTTCCAAGCTGCAGGACCCAGGTTTGTTAGTTGTCATCATCTGCCTCCCTTCTCCCACCCTCTTTGATATGGAAGCATGTGGATGCCTCCTGTTACTCAGCTGGTCCTGCAGTCTCAGGGTTACTCAGGTAACTGCTGGGCATTGCTCCTTGCTGTCAGCTTCTGGGCTCATCTCTTTGAGGCCATATAGGCTATGTGAGCTTCAGTCTGAGACTCCAGGCTGCTGAAAACAATGGGCCTCTTTCTATAATATAGGTTTTAAAAAAAAATGCATAGGGGCAGCTAGGTGGCGCAGTGAGTAGAGCACCAGCTCTGGAGTCAGAAGGACCTGAGTTCGGATCCCGCCTCAGACACTTAAAAAACACACAAACAAAATCCTAGCCGTGTGACCTTGGGCAAGTTACTTAACCCCAATTGCCCTCCAAAAAAAAAGCAAAAAAAATGCATAAAATAAAACACATAGGATTACAAAGAAAGCCAATTATATTGAATTACAAACTATTTAAAAATAATAAATTCACCAGCCCCAGCCTAAGAACCTTTGTGCTACAATGCAGTGGCTAGAAGCACTCTGGAGAAGGGCTCCTAGCTCTTTGGTAACATCTGCCACACCCGGCTAACTAAAGTTGGGCATAGTGTCTCCAGGCTAAGCTTGGATCTTTCCTTTACCTCTCCCACATCTGGGTGGAGATCAAAGCTTTGAATTACAGATAACTATCTAACTTAAGGTTAGAAACTGACAGATTCCCAAGGTCCTCTTGGGCTTCTGTGCAAAGGTACTTGAGTCAAAACAATAAGTGAGTTTAGAAAGTCAGATTTCTCCACCTCATTCTGGTCTTGATGTTTTATATTTATCTATAGGCATTAAATCCTGATTACTTTGGTGCTATATTTTGGCCATAGAAAAACTTCAATCTTCCTATGGTATGTACAACAACAACATATGTATAGAAGTATACCATGTAAACATATTAAGTGCCAACTGACTGGGTTGAAAAAACAAACAAACAAACCCAAAACCCAAACCATGGTATTGGTTGTTGTTCTTTGCTCTTGAAGAGGACCAAAACGACGTTGCTATGTTGTGGTCGAGGTAAAGTGGGTTGGACCGTGGCAGATCAGACTAATATGAGCTTGAAAGGCTCAGCCACAGGTTGGGCACAAATAGTCCATGTGAACATTTGGATTGTAGATGTCTCTAAATTTGCATATCGCATGTTTCTTTTGAGTTATTGCAATTCTGCTTCATCCATAGAGCACAGCACCTTCTTTGATGTGTGCACACCATGCTGGGTGGTCCTGTGTCTCCCATATCTCATATTGATTCCAAAGTTTACAGAGACCTTGAGAGCATTCTTGTATCACTTCTGACCTCCATGTGAGCACTTGCCTTATGTGGGTTCTACATAAAATAGTCTTTTAGGCAAATGTACACTTGGCCTTTGAACAACGTGGTCAGTCCGTCAGAATTGCACTATCTACAGTAGTGTTCAGTTCGAGAAAGGACTTCAGTGTTCACTACCTTATCTTGCCAGGAGATCTTCAGAATCTACCTGAGATAATTCAAGTATTAGAATGTAATAGAATATTATTGTGTGAAATAAGAAATGATGAATAGGAGGACTTTGGAGAAACATGGGAAGATGCATATGGATAGATGCAGAGCGAAATAAATGAAATTCGAAGAATGATATGCACGATTATTCCAATAATGGAAGTGAAAAGGTAATTAAAAAGAAATAAGTAATTGAAAAATCAACGATAGTCCCATGGAACCTATAATGAATTATTCCTTCCACCTCATGGCAGGGAAGTGATTGACTATTAGGGCAAAATACTGAATGCATTGTTGTCAGTTTGGGTTTAGCATATAGTCCTTTGGTTTAATTGTTTTTCTTTTATAGTAAGACTCTGAAATCTCTTTCCCAGAGGGAGACCTCCTATATCTCCTCTTAGAGTGCTAGGGGTACCCTGAGGGGCTGGAAGTATCCACCTTTAAGGTTATCAGTTCAAACCCCCATTCTGCTGTGTCCTTCCCAATGCTAAGCACCCTTGATTTTTTCCCCCTAGTTTCATTCAACCAATTACATCAAATGGTTTTTATAAAGGGAAATTCACTGAAATAATATAGGAAGAACAGAAGTTATAAATACTCCCCCCCCAACACTTGGGGGGATGTTTTCCCCTTTAATTCCTTGGTCTCTAGCACTAGTGACCACAAACAAATGCATCTCCTACCAAGTTCATTTCCCAATGTGACATAGTTGATGGATGAGTTTATGTTTCTGCTACCACTGGGCTGGGTCAAGCTCAGGTCTTCACTCTTTACCATCTGGTTTCTAGCAAATCCCAGAGTGGACTCTGGCTCTTGGACTTGTAGGAGCTTGCCATGCTCTTTTCAAAGTTCACAAGTTCATAGCTGTCTCTAATACTCCTTGGCCTAAAAGTAGGGTAGAGCAAATGTAAGAGGCAAAGAATAAAGGTCAGGAATCATGGGCCCCACATGATGGCCCCAGATGGGGATGGCTCAGGCCTCTCCTCTCCAGAGGCTTACATTGTTGTGGTATAGTGGATGGAGGGCTGACCTCATCAGCTTGCTCTCCACATGCAGGGGCTGGTAGCTTGTTTCTGGGAAAGTTGTGAGGACGTGAGCTTGGAGAAACAGTGGAGCATATGTGGACATTCTGTAACTAATTCTAGTCAGTTAACTAACATGTTGAAGAGGAGGCTAGTTGGTTGGCTGCAGAAGCATTCAAAAATGCCTATTTCTTCTTGGCCTCATTTGGTGGCTTTTTTTTTTACTCAGAGTATCCAGTGTGAGACAATACTATAAGGGGAAAGGCCTGTCTCCATTCTGAGGTTATTTGGCTTTGTAAAGAAAGGCCTTAGTCCTTGTCCTCTCTATTTGTTCTTTCTTTTCTCTTTAAGTGAAGGAGATTGAAGCCTCCATGACCTTGGGAGTTCAAAAGGTCAGGAGATTACTTCAGTATTCTAAGATTCCAGAATCTGGGCTTCAGCATCAGTGCATCAATACTCCAGTGTTCCAGATTTCCAGAACCTGGGTTTCAGAATAAGCATATCATTAATGCCACCAGGAGTGACCTTGCCTTGAAGACCCCAGACTAGTGGTAGCCAAGACAAGGACTAGTCTGAAAGAGGCACTGTTTTGGATGTGAGCTTGGGGCAACCAAAGCTATGTAGAAACTGAGCTAAGTTTTGAGCCCACCCTCACTAGAGACAGAGGTGGTGTAGGAAAAAGTGTGCCCCCCAAATGCATATATATGTATGTATGTATGTATGTATTGTTCCCTCTTTCACCCATTCCCTATGAGAGAGGGTTCCAGAACTGCCAGTCCTCCTGCACCTAATTCTTCTGTGTCAGTTCTTCCTCCCACACCTCATTTATATACTCTTTTTACCTTTTCCTAAATGGTTTTACTTTTTAGAATCACATCATATTTATCTACCCCAATTTTTCTTTCGAACTACCTAATCACTAATAACAACCAGGCATTCGTTTTACATTTCCTCATATGAAAAGTAAATAGTCTGCTCTTATTGAGTCCCTTGTAATTAAACTTTGATGTGTACCTTATAATTTCTCTTGGATCTTGTATCTCGAATTTTCTATTAAGTTCAGGGGGTTTTTGCAACAAAATTCTGAAATTTTGGCAATTCGTTGAATGTTATTTTTGTTTTTTATTCAGGATTATGCCTAACTTTCCTGGGTATGATATTTTTGGCTGCAACCCTAGTTTTTTTCTTCTTCAATATAGAGTGTTACAAGATCCACAGTCTTGTAGTGTCACTGCTGCTAGGTCTTGTATGATTTTAATTGCGACTCTGTCATATTTGAATTTTATTTTTAGCTGCTCATGATATTTTCTCCTTGAGCTGGGCATTTCAGAATTTGACAGATATTCCTGTAAGTTTTCCTTGTAGAATTTTTCAGGTAATGACTAGTGTATTTTTTTTTTCTATTTCTACTTTCCTTTCTTGTTAATACTTCAGGACAATTTTCTTTAATTATTTCATATATTATTGTATCAAGATTCCTTTTTGATTATAGCTTTTAGGTAGTCTGATTATTCTTATATTTTCTCTTCTTGATGTATTCTCCAGATCAATTGGTTTTTCTTATGAGATGTTTCACATTCTCTTCTATTTTTTCATTTTTTATATTTTGTTTTATTATTTCTTGGTCTCATAACTTTGTTGGCTTCCCTTTCCCCAATTCTAATTTTCAAAGTCATTTTCTTCTTTAAGATTCTGGATCTCCTCTTCCAGTTGATTGACTTTCTCTTCATAATCTTCTTTTTCTTAGATTGTTCTTATTTTAAAATTTTTTTCCTGAATCTCTCTCATTGATTTTTTTGTTTGTTTGTTTCTTGTTTTTGGAGGGCAATTGGGGTTAAGTAACTTGCCCAAGGTTACAGGGCTAGGTTTTTGTTTGTGTGGGTTAAGTGTCTGAGGCCGGATCCAAACTGACTCCAGGGCGGATGCTCTATTCACTTCGCCACCTAGCTGCCCCTCTCTCATTGATTTTTAAAGTCTTTTTTAAAGTTCTTCTATGAATTCCTTTTGGGACAGGGGGCCTTTTGATGTTACTCTTTGGGGGTAGGAGAATCTTTACTTTATTATTCTCTTCTGAAGATGAACTTTGGTCCTCTCTATCCCCACAGTAACTTTCTATGGTTGAGTTTTTTCTCTTTTGCCTGCTCCCTTTTAAAAATTTGTAGCAGCTTATTATTTTAATTACTGCTAGTCCTGGAGTACTGGGAATGGTGCTTCTGGCTTCAGATCCTCCTTCAGTTTTTCCCTCTGGCCTCAAACTGAAACCAAGAACTCTGCCCTCCTGTAAGTGCCCACAGTCAGTGCATCCTGCTGACCCACTGCTTCTGCACTCACCAGGCATATGCTGGTTCCTTCTTGCCCAGGGCTGAGTTTCAGCAGCACAGTTGGGCCTGGCATTCCTTATCAGCAGAGGTCCCTTCAGTCTTCCCCTGCTCAGACCCCAGACTCTCCACACTGTCCAGGAAGTGAAAATTCCTATGGCTGAGAGCAATGCTACTTCCTAACCTAGCTAGCCCCAGGGTTCACTGCTTACTGATTCGGTGGAACTAGCCTGGAGGTGTTTATATTTCACAGGGACCAAACCTCTGTTTTGGGATTTTTCAGATCTTCTCTGGTTGTCCCAGGAGGACCACTGTTCTGCCCTAATTCTTGTTTATTTTTACTGCTCTGCATTTGCCCTGAGATGTTATTTTGTCTTATTTATGGGGGAAATCTGGACAGTTGGAATTTTCTGACCTATTCTGTCATCTTCCCAGAATACTCCTCTCAATGGCTCTTAATTCTAGCGCCTTCCTTCTGTCAATTATTTCTTTTTAATCCTTTATATAACTTCTGTTACATATATTTATTTGCAAATTATCTTCCCCATTAGATTATAAACTCCTTGACCCCAGGGGCTTTTTGCCTCCCTTTTATCCCCGCACCAGTGCCTGGCACAGAAGAGGTGTTTATTAAATGTTTATTGATTGATTGTTAAGTGGTTAAACTGAAACTATGGTACTAGTCACTGAGCTTCCCCCTCCCCCCCCCCCCAAAAAAGAAAGAGAAATAGCAAAGCCAGAGGAGGTTCAAGTCAATGGTAACAGAGAAGAGCTACCCTACCAACCTTTCAGGGTACCCTAGAACTGAAAGAGGCTCAAAGAAGGGGAGGAGAGGAAGACTATCTCACTACCCAAATTCAATGACAATGTGTCTAAAGAGATGATTTCAAAGAATCTGGAAAGTATGATGTCACAGAGTGAAACAGGTAGGATGTAGGGAAGAAAAAGGAGAAGGTGAAAGAGGAAAAGGAAGAAGAGAAGGAGAGAGGAAGAGGAGGAGGAGGAGATGAAGAAGAAGAAGAAGAGGAAGAAGAGGAAGAGGAAGAAGAAGAAGAAGAGAAGGAGGAGGAGCAGAACGAGGAGGAGGAAGAGGAAGGAGAGGAAGAGGAGGAAGAAGAAGAAAGAAGAGGAGAAAAAGGAGAAAGAGGAAAAGAAATGAAGAAGAGGACACAAATAGAACAATCTTGATCACTACACTATCCCTTTAACACTATTAAAAGGAAAAGTTTGGACTAAATGACCCTATATACTTATCTCACTCTAAGTTATATCTTAATTATTTGCATTTCTATCTCACCCTACCTTCCTCTCTGAATCTATAAACCCCTAGAGAACAAGTACTGTGTTGTTTTTCATCTTTGTAAACTTAGCACCCATGATAATGTTTAGTGAATTGTTGAGTTGAGTCTGAGACCCCTTCCAGTTCTAATATTCTCTGTTGCTGTATTCCACTGATGAAAGCACTATAGCCCCCCCCCCAAAACACAACAATTTTATGCACTAATTTTCATATACTGCCTCAATAACTCTGTCATTAAGAGATTCTGCTGTACTTTTATACTATCTGAACTCAAGAAGAATTATGAGACAAAAAGTTTATGTTGTTTTTTCTTTTAAATGGGATATCACTAATTTGAATTTTGAATATTTCTAAGACTATTACAGGAGTTCTCCTCAGTGAAGAAAAATGTATTTGTGAAATGTGGTTTTGGAATTTCAAAAGAAAGAGATAGTAATATTTTTCATACATACTGACAGGAATATCAGAAGATCTTTGTAAAATAAGACATACATTTTCAGACTCAGCTACTGTGGGAATTTGTTTTTCTTGACTTCATCTTTTGTTGCAAGAACTTTGTTTTTCTTTTTCTTAAATTTTTTTTCCAACTTCAGGGTGGGTCAGGAAAGTTGCGGGGTGGAGGGGGAATAGGAAGAAAGTAGCAAAAAGAGAAAAAAAACAAAAGAAGGAAAAGATGGTTATTGAAGCCTTTTAAAAAAAAATGCACAGAAGAAAACAGAAAGAAAAACAGAATCACAGCCAAGCAGTACAACAATGAAAGTTACATATTTAATTTTTACATATTAAAAAGGCAAAGCTAGATATACATGGTAGAGATGTGCAATTTCATGTACAATCTTTTTTACCCTGTTGTACTATGTGTATGGAAATAGCCATTTAAAACTTAATATTTGTTAAGTTCAGAATAAAAAAAATACATAAAAAACCAAAAGATCCACCAGTGAATTTCTCTTTCATGATCTTTAGCCATCTCCTCTGTGGTCAGAGTCTTGAGCTTAAAACAGTGATTGTTCTCTAGCCTTGTTTAAGAAGCTGCAGCAAATATCTGCTTCAGGATGCAGTGAGATGTGGTTTGTGCTGATAAGTTCACATCTGGAAAACAAAACCAGAGATGAGTAGTGAAGAGAAGCAATTATTTACAGTTAATGGGTGGTGTCCCAGAGAGAGACATTAAAGTTCAAGCTATGACCAGAAAGGCAAGAATAATTTTATGTAGGGGTATAGCCAGAGTCTTTATACCTTTGCTATGAGTTTTCCCTGGCTTCCCATGGGATATGGAAATTCTCTGCCAGCATATGCATCTTTTCTGGACCAGAAACCTGTCATCTTGGTACAGCCTTAGAGGAATAGAATAGTCTGGAAGGTGGGGAGGGAGGGAAGAAGGACCAGGAGGTTGAGGCTGGCAGAGTCTCAACTGGTCTTTGGTGCCCTTGAGATGAAAGGCAGTTCTGGAGTAGCCCATGACTATCTGGAAGTCCTCACTGAGAGACTGCCATTTAGGAGATGTCTGAGATGGAAACTATTTCATTCTCTGTTTCCCTTCAAGGTAGTCCTTCTAATAATATTTGTGCAAAGACATTGAGAGACAGCATGGAGTAAATGGAGTAAAGAGCAGAATACTACACCCAAAGTCAGAAAAAGGCTCAGGGCTCACCTTTGAAACTTCTAAGCTATGTAACCCCCAGACAAGCCATATAACCTTTCTACACTCTTTTCCTTACCTAGAGAATGGGCATAACATGTCCCATAGTTTCTGTTTTATATTGCTGAGATGTTCAAATGAGATACTATGTGTCATAGTTATAGTCATTAAACATTTACTAAGTGCCTATTATGCGTCAAGCATTTTGCTAAGGATAAGGATAAAAATAGAAGAAAAAGAAGGTCCCTTCCCTCAAGGAGTTTATAATCTAATGAGGGAAGACAACATACAACAAGAAGCTGAAAAGGTAGGGAGAAGGGGAGAGGCCTTGCTGGGGGCATAATGGTCATGGAGTAAGAGTTGAAACCAAGCAGAGCTGCTGAGAGAAGGGAGAAGCTAGCTGGAAAGTTTTGAGCCCAAGGGAAGGTTTTGGGAGGAGTTGATTGATCCACCCTCTAGCCCTTGAATCAGAGGGGAGAGGAAACTGAGGCAATTAAGAAGGTGTCAAGTATGGAAGTTGTGTTAATTTCTATGATGATGAGATTTCAAGGGATGAACTTATCCTGGAGGAGGCATGATGTTTCTGGAGTCCAAACCAAGCAGAGCAGCTGACAGAAAATGAGGAGTATGTAAAAACAAAACCAAACCCTTGCAAATATTAAAATAATATAAAAATGTCAGTCAAGAGGAAGCATGGTCAGTGCCAAAAAGAACTGGGACCAAGTCCCAATTCTGATATATACTGGCTACATGATCCTGGCAGTCACTTGACTTCTCAGTCCGCAAGGCTATTCTCTAACAACATAAACTATAGAATCACTGCTTGTCTACATTGGTAGAAGGAGTTTCTATACTGATAAATTGATGTCTAGATGAAAAAAATTTCTTCTTTCTTCTTTCTTCTTTCTTCTTTCTTCTTCTTCTTCTTCTTCTTCTTCTTCTTCTTCCTCTTCCTCTTCCTCTTCCTCTTCCTCTTCTTCTAGCAGAGGAAGCACAGTCAGACCATAGAATTCTTTTTTGGGGACAAAAAGGACAGAACATGGAACCAGAAAAAGTAGGAGCTCAAGAAGGATTTTGAAAATCAAGTAAGAGAAGTGGAGGAAAAATTGGGAAGAGAAATGAGAATGATGCAAGAAAATCATGAAAAGTGAGTCAACAGCCTGCGAAAGGAGACCCAACAAAATACTGAAGAAAATAACACCTTAAAAATAGACTAACTCAAATGGCAAAAGAGGCCCAAAAAGCCAATGAGGAGAAGAATGCCTTAAAAAGTCGAATTGCCCAGATGGAAAAGGAATTTCAAAAACTCACTGAAGAGAATAATTACTTCAAAATTAGATTGGAGCAAATGGAAGCTAATGACTTTATGGGAAATCAAGACACTATAAAACAGATCCAAACAAATGAAAATAGAAGCCAGTGTGAAATATCTCATTGGAAAAGCCACTGACCTGGAAAATAGATCCAGGAGAGGTCATTTAAAAATTATTGGATTACCTGAAATCTATGATCAATAAAAGAGCCTAGAAATCATCCTTCAAGAAATTCTCAAGGAAAATTGCCCTGATATTCTAAAACCAGAGGGCAAAATAGAAATGTAAAGAATTCACTGAATGCCTCTTGAAAAATATCCCAAAAAGAATCCTAGGAATATCGTAGCCAAATTCCAGAGTTCCCAGGTCAAGGAGAAAATATTACAAGCTATCAGGAAGAAACAATTTGAGTACTGTGAAACACAATCACGATAACACAAGATCTAGCAGCTTCTACATTAAGGGATCAGAGGGCTTGGCATATGATATTCTGGAGGTCAAAGGAGCTAGGATAAAAACCAAGAAATCACCTACCCAGCAAAACTGAGTATAATGCTTCAGGGGAAAATACGGTTATTCAATGAAATAGAGGACTTTCAAGTATTCTTGGTGAAAAAAAAAGAGTTGAACAGAAAATTTGACTCTCAAATACAAGAATCAAGAGTAGCATGAGAAGGTAAACAGGAAAAAAAGAAATCATAAGGAAGTTATTAAAGTTGAACTATTTACATTCTTACATGGAAAAATGATAATTGTAACCCATAAGACTTTTCTTGGTAGGAGGATAGCTAAAAGGAATATATATGTATATATATGTATACAAACATACATATGTATAGGAGGATGTATGTGTGTATAAATACATATGTAAGTGTGTGTTTATGTGTGTACATGTATACATAGAGGGCACAGGATCAGTTGAATTGGAAGGGATGATATCTAAAAAATAACATCAATAGGTGGGAGAGGAATATAATGGGAGAAGGAGAAAGGGAGAGATAGAATAGGGTAAATTATCTCACATAAAAGAGGCAAGAGAAAGCTGTTACAATGGAGGGGAAGAGCAGGAAAGTGAAAGAGGATGGATCAACCTTACTCTCATTGAATTTGGCTGAAGGAGGGAATAACATACACATTCCATTGGGTATCTTACCCTATAAGAAAGTAGGGAGGAAGATAAGAGGGGGAATGATAGAAAGGAGGGCAGATTGGGGGAGAGGGTAGTTAGAAGCAATTACTTTTGAAAAAGAACAGGGTCAAAGGAGAAAATAGAATAAGTGGGGGGTGGAATAGGATGGAGGGAAATATAGTTGGTCTTTCACAATATAACTACTTTGGAAATGTTTTGCATAACTACACATATAAAACCAATATTGAATTGCTTATCTTCCCAGTGGGGGTGGATGAGGAGGGAAGAAGGGAAAGAATCTAAAAATCAAAGTGTTAAAAACAAATGTTAAGAAAATTGTTTTTTACATGAAACTGGGAAATAAGATATACAGACACTGGGGTGTAGAAATCCATCTTGCCCCAATAGAAAATTAGGGGGTTTATGGGGGATGATATAAGAGAGAGAAGATTGGGGGAATTGGGTATTCAGTAGGCTCACTATCTTGGGGTGGGGGATAGGGAAGAGATGGAAATAAAATTTGTAACTCAAAATCTTATGGAAATGAATGTTGAAAATTAAAAATAATTAAAATATTAATTTTTTAATGGGAAAAAGAGAAAAAAAGATGTAACTTTTTGATAGGAATATTACTGTTAGGATCCCAAAGATAAGAAAGAAAAGGGGAAAAGACCCATGTGTACAAAAATATTTATGATGGTTCTTTTTGTGGTGAAAAAGAATTAGAAATTGAGGGGATACCCATAAATGGGCAAATGGCTAAACAAGTTGTAGTGTATGCATGGAATAGAACACTGTTGTGCTATTGAGAATTGTTGAGCGGGATAGTTTCAGAAAAACTTAGGAAGTCTTATAGGAATTCATGTAAAGTAAGTAAAACCAGGAGGAGAATGTTAATAGTAACAGCAATACTTTAAAGATCAGCTGTGAAAGACTGAGCTATTCTGATGAATTATCCAAAATAATTTTTTAAATCCATGATGAAAAACACTGTCCATGTTCAGAGAGAGAACTGACTGCCTCTGAGTGCATATCAAAGCATACATTTTTCACTTTCTTCTTTTTGTGTTTTCTTTTGCACCATGGGTACTATGTAAATATGTTTTGTATAACTTTACATGTGTAATTGATATACTAATTGCTTAATCAATGAGTGTGGGAGGGGTTTCAGGGAAAGAGAGAATTTGGAACTTAAAGTTTTTTTAAATGAAATGATAAAAAAAATTAATTGTAACCACAAAATGCTTTTTGAAATAAAAATATATTAAAAAAAAAAGGCCAGAGTTTACATCCTGCCTATGACATATTTGCTGTGGGACCAAGAAGAAGTCACTTAACTTCTTAATGCCCCTTCCTTAGGCAACTCAAAGACTATATGATGCCAACAGTTGATATTTCTTAGGTGGAGGGAGATTATACTACCTGAGTTCCCTATATAAGTAAAATCACAAGTCCAGGCTCCCTCATAACACTCTACCCACCCACTCCCTCTTCAAAGAAAGCTTGTAACTGCAGGAAGCAGAACTCTTCAAACTAAAATCAAATTGGAAAATTTAAACTGAATATCTCTTCCTAGGATTGGCCTTCCTGATTTTAGTTTCCTAATTGAATTGGTCATTCAATGAAATAAGGACTTTCAAGCATTCCTGATGAAAAAACCAGAGCTGAACAGAAAATTTGACTCTCAAATACAAGAATCAAGAGAAGCATGAGAAGGTAAACAGGAAAAATAAATCATAAGGAACTTATTAAAGTTGAACTATTTATATTTCTACATGGAAAAATGATAATTGCAACTCATGAGACTTTTCTCAGTATGAGGATAGTTAAAGGGAATATATATGTTTATATAGGTGGGTAGATATGTGTATAAATACATATGTGAGTGTGTGTATATATGTGTACATGTATACATAGACAGAGGGCACAGGATCAGTTGAATTGGAAGGGATGATGGCTAAAAAATGAAATTAAGAGGTGAGGGAGGAATATAATGAGAGAAAGAGAAAGGGAGAGATACAATAGGGTAAATTATCTCATATAAAAAGGAGTCAAGAGAAAACTGTTACAATGGAGGGAAAGAACAGGAAGGTGAAAGAGAATGGGTCAACCTTACTCTCATTGAATTTGGCTGAAGGATGGAATAACGTACTCACTCAACTGGGTCTCTTACCCTACAGGAAAGTAGGGGAGAAGGGGATAAGAGGCGGGGCAGGGTGGGAGTGGATGATAGAAAGGAGGGCAGATTGGGGGAAAGGGTAGTTAGAAGCAATCACTTTTGAAAAGGGACAGGCCAATGTAGAAAATAGAATAAGTGGGGAGGGGGATAGGATGGAGTGAAATATAGTTTGAGTTTCACAATATATCTACTATGCAAATGTTTTGTGTAACTACGCATTATCTTCCCAGTGGGAGTGGGTGAGGAGGAAAGAAGGGAAAGAATTTGGAAACCAAATTTTAAAAATAAATGTTTAAAAAATTGTTTTTTTCCATGCAACTGGGAAATAAAATATGTGGGCACTGGGGTATAAAAATCCATCTTGCCCTACTAGAAAGTTAGAGAGGGAATGAGGGAGGATATAAGAGAGAGCAGATTGGGGGGAGGGTTATTCAGTAAGCTTACTATTTTGGGGTGGGGGTAGGGGAAAGACAGGGAGAAAATTTGTAACTCAAAATCTTGTGGAAACGAACATTGAAAACTAAAAATTAACCAAAAAAAGAGGAAAAAAAAAGAATTGCCGCTCCAGCCTTGACCAAGATGGCTCAATAGACATTATCCCACTGTATTTCTCCCATCTTTCCTTCTGTCTTTGGTGGCAGAATTTAGGTCATATACTCTTTGAGGATGAGGACTGTGTCACTTTTGTATTTGCATCCATTTCATGTACCATGATCCATGCCTGGCATATAGAGTAGGTGCCTAATAAGTGCCTCTTGAATGATTAAGCAGAGATAGCCTCCACTGTCCCCTAAAGTAGTGCTCTAGCCATGAAAGGCATCCCTGGAAAGTTGCAGAAATTGTGGACGGTACTCTGCCTATATCTAAGGCTTGTAGCACATGCAGGAACATTTGCATGAGAATGTAAGCACACAAGCCTAATGTAATCTCCACTGTACCCTGTGCTCAATTTTAATTCAAAAGGATTTTTGTTTGCTTTGTCACAGACATTTACCCACTTCAAGAGATGACATGATTCCTTTGTTGTCTAACTGGTTTAGTAGACATAATGTTTTTATTTGTAGTGAGATTTATGATATTGGTACAGTGATGTAACTGACTGTTAAGATAATCGGTGTTTGGCTTTCTCAGAAGTTTCTGACAAACAGCCCTTTCTCTCTGTGAACCCTCCACAATATAATTCCTAACAGACATTTTCTCATTACCAGAGATTTATTTGATATATGACATTTTGCCCCCCTCTGCTCCCACTGCCACACCCTGCTTCCATTTACCTATATGGGCAGCATATTAGTAGGGCTCATAAAGGTGGAAGAAATTGTACTGCTCAGGTGTTTTTCCAACAGGCAGGTACAAGGTTCCCTAGGGAGCTGTACAGGTGCTGCTTAGCCCCTTACACCTGCTCAGACACACTTTTTTTTTTCTTTTTAGGCAGAGATGGGACAGTCTCAACTATGAGAGCATAACTAGTCATGCTTAACTAGTTATCTCTTAGGCAGTTGGGAAATCATAGCAACAGAAATTCCCTGGAGTCTCCAGGGTGTTCCCCCCTCTAGGTCCCCTTGTACTACATGGTGATGTTTCTTCCTTAACAGAGACTCCAGGCCTAGGATGGGAACAAGAGAGACACATTTTAGTTCAATGTAAGGGAAAATGTCCTAATAATGGATGTTTTAAAAATAGAATGGATTTTTTTTAAAGAAGTAGTGAGTTCTCCCTCACTAGAGGTATTCAAGACAAAACTGGATTTTCACCTTCACTTCTAAGGTCATTGTAGAGGAGATAGGTTGGGTTAAATAGTCTTTGAGGTCCCCTCCAAAATTGAAATTAGGTGATTCTGTAATTTGGACTTGAAATTGTAGACAAAATTGACTTCTCCCACCCAATATAATGTTAAGTTTTTCTAGTAGAATGTAAGCCCCTTGAGGGCAGGGATTCATGTTTTTGTCTGTGTATCCTTAGCACATAGTACAGTGTCTGACACATAATAAGTATTTAATGAATAATAGCTATATTTAATTACATTTCCATCTGCAGATCATGGAGGGAGATGATGATTGGGAAATCCATTAGATTTGCAACAGCTCAAAACCCTCTCTCTCTGCCCCCTGAAGTGAACCACAGCCATGGGGAAGACCTAGCCTAAAGTACCTCAATGACCTAGTCCTAAAACATAAAAAACACCTAAACAACCGCTGAGATAACTGCCTGATGACTAGATTTCCATGGATTTCCTGACTCCTTCCTGACTCTGGGGTGGATACAGTTTCCACTCTTTCTATAAGAATTTCTTCCACTCCCTCAAAGAGGAGATTTTTGCTGATGATGTGTATTCAAATATTAATTTATATTTGTTCTAAATTGTAAGACAGATAAAACACAAAACCCTATATGCGTATAGTGCTTTTAACTTTTCAAAACACTTTCACATATACACTCTCTCATTAGCTTCTTACAACAACCCCAGGAGGTAAGCCTGAAAGGTATCATTATCTTCATTACAGGGATGTAAAAACAGAGCTTCAGAGAGCTGGAAGGCCAGAGACCCTTGCAGTTGGAAGAAACCTTACACATAATCTAATCTAACTCCTTTGTTTTACATATTAGGAAACAGAGATTAAGTGACTTGCCAAAGGGTCTAGTGGCTTGTCATATAGCTCATTTAGGAACTGAGACAGGACTGACCATGTCTGTTCGATTCCCAGGCCTGGGACATTTCCATTGTAACACATGGCCTCTCATGCCACAAAACAAGTGGTAAGTTTGAATTCTAGGATGTAGGATTTCGAGGCTATCCTGCATCCCTGCTTCTCTTTCTCCTCTCATCCTTCCCTCCTTCAAGAAATGCCTTTACCATACAGCATGGAGGAGAGAGGGGTGGCTTTCTTCTTTTATGGATCCCCAAGCAGAGCTGGGATTGCTGGAGCTGTGGATATGTCTCTACTGAAACTTGCCTAGGGGATTCCATAGACACAAATGCCATCCATTTGAAAGACCACTTTGTTTTGGGACTGTTAGTGGTCCCCTAAAGCAAGTTTTACTATACAGAAAAATGATCTAAGGTGGGGGTTGGAAGGAGGGGTGGGGAGGGGAAGAAAGAAGTATGTGAAAGGGAATAGAGAGATTTGATGGCATCACTTTATGTAAATGTTCTTTTCAGGGTGTTCCCTTGGCTTGGCAGAGGACTGAGAGCTAGATTTTATCTCCCCATCCCAGTTCTAATTTTGGTTTTCTGAAATATAGTAGTACTTCATTCTAAAGCTAGTGTTAGGGGACAAGAAGAATAACCACCTGCTTGATAAGTTATCCATGTTCTAGTGAGAGGTGGGCTCTGTGTAAACAAGAGACAGAAGCATCACAGAATTTGAATTTTAGTAGCAGAATGGACCCTGGAGATCATTTAGTCTATCTACTTCATTTCATTTTATTTTTTAAATTTCTATTTCTTTTTGCCTTTTGGGGTGGGGGAGGGCAGGGCAATTTGGGTTAAGTGACTTGCCCAAGGTCACACAGCTAGCCAGTGTTAAGTGTCTGAGGCCGGATTTGAACTTAGGTCCTCCTGGCTCCAGGGCCGGTGTTCTATTCACTGCACCACCTGGCCACCCCATCAACTTCATTTTACAGAAGATAAAGCACAGGCCCAGAAACATTCAGTGACTTGATGAAGGTCTTGCTGCTGCTTAGTGGCAGAGTCTGACTAGAAGCCAGATCCTCTGACAGTCTAGGGCTCTTTCCATGCTGCTTTATCACATCATTATATAACCTGCAAGACAACTGCATCTGTTCTATGACTGAGCATCATTACAATAGGGTTTTTACCATATTTGAGTCTGGTAAAGGTGACCTTAGAGGGGAACTCAAATAGCTTAATGAAGTGTTTAGGTAAAGAAAGGCTGAGGAAATATAATGAAAAAGCAGTAAGCTTCTGTGGCCAAAACTATAATCAGGAAAACAGGAACCCAGCAGTCAAGCCAAACAGTTGTTTATTTTCTTAGACACAGTCTGGTTTGTCAGAGGTCTATTCAAGATCCAGCTTCCTCTTGAAGCAAGTGAATGATTTTTAAAAATAATTAATTAGTTTAGTAGCTCTTTCAGCAGTGGCAAAAACCTGGAAATTAAAGGGATGCCCATCAAGTGGGGAAAGGCTGAAAAAGTGATGGTATATTACTGTAATGGAATACTATTGTGCTATAAGAAGTGATAAAAGGGATGGTTTCAGAGAAACCTGAGAAGATTTGCACGAATTGATGAAGAGAGAAGTGAGCAATTAACCCCAATTTTGGTGACAAAATTGCAAAGACAAACAACTCTGAAAAACTTGGGAATTCTGATCAATATAGTGACCAACCATGATTCCAGAGGACTGATGATGAAGGTTAGTTACTTCCTAAACAAAAGGAGATGAATTTTCAAGATCCAAAATGAGACATATATTTTTGATGTTGATAATATGAGAAGTTGTTTACTATGCATTTTTGTTATCAAGATTTTGTTCCATTTTTTTTGCTTTTCTTTTTTTCTTCTAATGACTAATGGAGATGTGAGGGAAAAATTAATTTTCATTTATTGAAAAAAATTAAATTAAATAAAAAGTGGATTTATGTGGGTGAGTACTGAGGTCATGATACTAAAATGGTCTATGAAATTGTAGAATCTTTGAGCAGGATAGAACCTCAGGAAATCATTTGGACCAGTTCCCTGAATTCAGGCGTGTGAATATCTAAGTATTGGACCATGTACAAGCTACATTGTCATGTTTTGGTTTTGTTCTTTTGGCCTACATCTGATATTTCTTTGGTACTGGAAACTCTCTAGGAGAAACTTCATTTTTCCAATACAGATCAGTGCTTGATTTGCCACTTAAAGCCTGAGGACACAGAGGTTAAGCCAAATCAACTCAATAAGCATCTGAGTGCCTACTATTAATGCCAGATACTGTGCTTAGCACTGGGAATAGAAGGAAGGCAAAAATAATCTCTGTTCTTAAGGATCTCAGAGCCCAAAGGTGAGATAACATGCAAACAGCTATATACAAACAAGATATATGAAGGATAAATTGGGGGAAATCTCAGGAGGCAGGAGGTAAGATTGAGGAGGACCAGGAAAGAATTCTTGCAGAAGATGGGACTTGAAAGAAATCAAGGAGACAGATGTCAGGAGGCAGAAATAATAACAGAATAACAGAAATTTCTGTTTTCAGCTGATTGTGCACTCAATGCAGCCTCAGTGCAATGCAGGGAGTAAGGCATAAGAGGACTGAAAGGTTATGCAATTTAGCCAGTATGAGTCAGGAGTAGGTCTTTAACTTGGGTCTTCCTGACCCTAAAGCTAGCTCTTCCTCTTCCAGGCCAGAATGGCTCTATTCATTTTGTTAGTTACTACTCCAAAAGATATGAAATTTGAGTGCACATGCACTAGCATGTGATGTTGGCAGCTCCTACTTATGGTAAGAGTTGGTGGATAAAAGGATCATGGGCTCATCCGGACCTTTCCTATCAACACTCCATCTAGTCAGTGACAGGCGACATAGATTTTATTCAATATCATAAATTTAAACAGTCTAGGAGTGATAACTTTGTCTATGGGTATATAGAGCATTCACAGTCATCCTTGGAGCTCTTCAATCTCCATCTCCTGGCTTCTCTAGCTTCCTTCAAGTCCAAACTAAAATCTCATCTTCTCCAGGAAGCCTTTCCCAATCCATCTTGATTCTAATGTTGTCCTTTTTGTTGATTATTTCCTGTTTATCTTGTATATAACTTGCTTGTACATAGTTGTTTAAATGTTATCTCCCTCATTAGAGGGAGGGCAGGGACTAGTTTTTGCCTTTCTTTGTACCCCAGTACTTAGCACACTGCTTTGCATGGAATAGGTACTTAACAAATGCTTATTGACTGTTTTCTTACCCTGATATTCAAGAAAAACTTTCTTAAGTAGAACTGCGATCTTTCCTGTTCTATATGAAGCTTAATTCTGTTTAGTTTCCTGTAGACATAAAGAGGGGCAGCTTGGTGGTGCAGTGGATAGAGCACTGGACCTGGAGTCAGCCCCTATTTGCCTCAGTTGCTCATCTATAAAATGGGAACACACTGGAGAAGGAAATGCCAAAGTACTCTAGTATCTTTGCCAGACAACCTAATGCACATGGGGTCGCAATTGAACAATAACAAAAGACAGGAAGAAGTAATCCTCTGCTCCTATTTTTCACATCCAATGTTGTTGTTGAGTCATTCAATCATGTCTGACTCTTTGTGACCCATGGACCATCACCAGGCCCTTCTAGCCTTCATTATCTCTTGAAGTCTGTCCAAGTTCATGGTCATTGCTTCCATGACGCTATCTATTCATTTCATCCTCTGCTGTCCCCTTTTCCTTTTGTCTTTAATCTTTCCCAACATCAGGGTCTTTTCCAATGAGTTCTGTCTTCTCATTATGTGGCCAAAGTATTTAAGTTTTGGTGTCAGTATTTGACCTTCCAATGAATAGTATGAATTAATTTCTTTTAAAAGATAAAATATTTAAATATTGCCTGATTTTATCTCTTTGCTGTCCAAGGTACTCTCAAAAGTCTTCCCTGGCACCACAATTTGAAAGCGTTCTGTGGTGTGTAGCTTTTCTTATAGTCCAACTCTCACAGTCATATGTTACTCCTAGAAAAACCATAGCTTTGCTACATGGACCTTTGTCAGCAAGGTGATGCCTCTGTCTGTGAGTTTGCTGTCCAGATTTGCCATAGCTTTCCTTCCAAAGAGCAAGTACCTTTTAATTTCATGGATGCAATCACTACCTGCAATTATCTTTGAGCTCAAGAGTATAAAATCTGACACTGCTTCTATTTCTTCTCCCTTTATTTGCCAGGAAGTGATGGGACCAGTTGCCAAGATCTTCGTTGTTTTTTTTTTTATATTAAGCTTAAAGTCAGCTTTACACTCTTTTTTTTCATGCTCTTAAAGACATTTCTTAATTCTTCCTCACTTTCTGCCATCAGAGTGGTATCATCTGCATATCTGAGATTATTTATATTTCTCCCAGCAGCCTTAATTCTGACATAATTCACATGCTGCCAGAGAACAATTAAGCCATTTGGAAGCCAGGACCAATCCTTAGAAAAATTTTGAAGCAAATCAAGTCCCCTACTCTCTCCTCATCTGTTCCATGCTATCATGCTGTTTCTAGTGATACCTCATTCCAAGGTCTAATGTCCCCACGTTGTGTCCCATCCTACAGAATTATCCCTTCCCTTCCCCATACCCCTGTAACAGGGCACTGGATATACTGTTCTCTGGAAGACACAGGCTTCTAGTATTCCCTTACTTGGGTACCTGAGAGCTATGAGACTGACAGAGAAAGACTGTGCTGAAAGAGCGAAAATGACTAAGACTGTTGACCAGTGCTGAAGGGAGCTGGACATAACTGAACCAGGGACCAGGGACATGTACCCACTGGAATGCAGAGAACAAAGCTAAATATCCCTATGTCCCCTGTTTCCCTCCTGCTCCTCCCATTCTCTCAACTGTGAGGTGAATCTGATGGGTTTACTTGTTTCTTTATTTGGTGTGCATTTTCAACAGGAAGTCTCTAAGATACCATTCATTGTTCACTGTGAGTATACGTGTCCTTCAGGGGATTAACAGAGGCTGAATGAGGCTTTGGTAGCTTAAGGATGTGGAGAGAAGAAGAATCTCTAATTGCTGGTGTTACTACCTAGGGGCTTGATAAGGAACCAAAGAGATTTTATTGATACATATTATCATAGTTCTCTCAAAAAAGGAAAAAGATTAAATCCAGACTCTCCTGGATTCTTCTCCACACAAATGAGCCATCAGCATTTTGGTGGGAGTAGATTTGGTAAATAGCAAGAGAAAGTCTTTAAAACATTAACCCTCAAGCAAGTTTCCTTCTATTGTCTCTCCTCCCCCAAACAGATTAAGAGCTCTGTTTTTCCTTACTAGGATGGAGACTATAGGAAAAATCAAACTCTAAAGGAGTTAGGAGGGGGCGGAGCCAAGATGGCGGAATAGAAACAGCATTTCCAATGTGCTCTGCCCCACACAAATTTCAAACAATGTGAAAGGGAGCTCCGAACAACTTCTGGAGCCACAGCACCCACAGAATGGCACAGAGAAGCTAACCTCCTGCTGAGGACAGCCCAGCAGCCCTGCAGGGAGCAGCCAGCACAGCGCTCTGAGAGCAGGCAGCACAGCACGCTGGGAACCGACAGCGCAGCCCGCAGAGCCTAGCCCAGGTCTGAGGTTTTAGCCCCAGGGCGGCCAGGCCTTTAGCCGGCTGGTGGAACCCCAGAACACCAGCAATTGTGGTGATTCCAGAATTATCAGCACAGATATGCCTAGGACAAAGTGAGAGGTTAGTGCCCTATGGACTTTGGGACCAGTATTTGGGGAACATGTGGCTTCCTCCCCTGGGGGCAAAAAGCTGCTGAAGAAACAGCTGCACAGAAGCCATTTTGCAGTGTCAGTAGTGGCTCTAGCTCCTGGTCTTCGAACTGTAGGAAGATCCAGCAATCAGTCTGGGGGTTAATCGCTTTTGCTTTAAACTGCCTGGATCTGGATTGTGGTCTGGGGGGGAAGTTTGGGGTGGGTATCCAACTTGCCAGAGTGGGTGGAGGCTTTACAGAGGCCACCCAACTGGCAGAAGTTGTGAAGACCCCACGTTTGAGCGGAAGCTCCCCGTCTGGTGGCAGAGTCCTACTGTGGCAACAAGCCCCCAAATCAAGTAATTAAGTGGCAATATGCCTAGGCAAACAAAACAAAATAAACAGAAAAGTTCAACATTGGACTCCTATTTTAGGGGCAAAGAGGCTCAAAGCATGGAGGAGGACTATGAGGTCAGAACTCCTATACCAAAAGCCCCAAATGAAAATACAAGCTGGCTACAGGCCATAGAGGACCTTAAGAAGCAGACAAGAGAAGTGGGGGAAAATTTGGGAAGAGAAATGAAAAAGATGCAAGAAAAGTATGAAATGACAGTCAACAGCCTGACTGAGGAAAATAACACCTTAAAAAATAGACTAGGGGCGGCTAGGTGGCGCAGTGAATAGAGCCCCGGCCCTGGAATCAGAAGGACCTGAGTTCGGAGCCGGCCTCCGACACTTAATCCACAAAAACCTAGCCGTGTAACCTTGGGCAAGTTACTTAACCCCAATTTCCCTAAAGGGCAATATAGGCAAAATAGGTGGCTCAGTGAATAAGAGCATCGGCCTCGGAGTTGGGATGACCCAAGATCAGATCCGGCCTCAGAAAATGAGCACCCACGCATAAATAATGACTAGCCGTGTAACCTTGAGCAAGTTACTTAACCCCAATTGCTTTAAAAAAAAATAGACTAACTCAAATGGCAAAAGAGGCTCAGAAAGGCAATGAGGAGAAGAATGCCTTAAAAAGTTGAATTTGCCAGATGGAAAAAAATCTCAAAAGCTCACTGAGGAGATTCATTCCTTCAGAGTTAGACTGGAGCAAATGGAAGCTAATGACTTTATGAGAAATCAAGATGCTGTTAAACAGATCCAAACAAATGAAAGAATAGAAGGCAATGTGAAATATCTCATGGGAAAAACCACTGACCTGGAAAATAGATCCAGGAGAGATAATTTAAAATTATTGGACTACCTGAAAGCCATGATCAAAGAAAGAACCTAGAAATCACCCTTCAAGAAATTCTCAAGGAAAATTGCCCTGATGTTTTAGACCCAGAGGGCAAAATAGAGGTTGAAAGAATCCACAGATCACCTCCTGAAAAAGATCCCAAAAAGAAAACTCCCAGGAATATTATAGCCAGGTTCCAGAATCCCCAGATCAAGGAGAAAATACTACAAGCAGCCAGGAAGAAACAATTTCAATATTGTGGAAACACAATCAGAATAGCACAGGACCTGGCAGCTTCTACATTGAGGGATCGAAGGGCATGGAATATGATATTCCAGAGGGCAAAAGAGCTGGAATGAACCCAAGGGTCACCTACCCAGCAAAACTGAGTATCTTGTTTCAGGGGAAAATATGGTCATACAGTGGAATAGAGGACTTTCAAGCATTCTTGATGAAAAAACCAGAGTTGAATAGAAAATTTGACATTCAGACACAAGAAGCAAGAGATGCTTGAGAAGGTAATCAAGGAAAAGAAATCAAAAGGAACTTATCAAAGTTGGACTATTTACAGTCCTACATGGAAAAACAATAACTGTGTTTGATGAAACCTTTCTCATTATGAAAATAATTGAAGAAGGGTACATGGCATATGTTCACAGGTATACATGGATAGAGGGCACAGGTTGAATTTGATGGGAAGGGATGATTATTTTTTTTTGGAGGGCAATTGGGGTTGGGTGACTTGCCCAGGTTCATGTGGCTGGGTTTTTGTTTGTGTGTTGGGTGTCTGGGGCCAGATCCAAGCTCGGGTCCTTCTGGCTCTGGGGCTGGCTCTCTGCTCGCTGCGCCACCTAGCCACCCCAAGGAAGGGATCATTCTTAAGGGGTGAAGTCAAGAGGTGAGAGAGGAAAGTGGCAAGAGGAGATGGAGAGAGACAGGGTAGGGCAAACTATCTCATGTAGAAGAGGCAAGGGGAAGTAGTTGCAGGGGAGGGGAAGAACAGGAAGGCAAAAAGGCAAAAGCATATTCTCATTGAAGTTGGCTCAAGGAGAGAATCACATACATACTAAATGGAATATCTTACCCTCACTCACTCTCCTGAATAGGGAAAGGAGGATGAGAGGGGGGATGATGGAGGGGAGGACATTCTGGGGAGAGGGGAGGTTAGAAGTACCCACTATCAAAGAGGGACAGGATCAAAGTAGGGAATGGACCAGGTGGGAGGTGAGACAGGTGGGAGGGAAATATAAGCAGTCTTCTACAATATATCTACTATGGTAATATCTTGCATAGATATACATGTACAACACATACTGAATTGCTTATCTTCTCAGAGGGAGTGGGTGACAGGGGAGAAAGGGAATGGATCTGAAAATCAAAGTTTTAAAATTAAATGTTTCATAAGATGTCCAGGCATTGGGGCTCAGAGATTCACCTTGCCCTAATGGCAAAGTCGAAGGGGGTATGGGAGAAGATATGGGAGAGAGCAGATTGGATGAGGGGATATCTAGTGGGACTGCTATTCTGGGGTGGTGGGTAGGGAAAAAATGGGGGAAATGTAACTCACAATCTGGTGGAAATGAATGATGTAAACC